>BSBK01008033.1:240000-532326 GCA_027943335.1 Chamaecyparis obtusa
GTATCTTTGTTAAATGCCTTTTGTCTTTTCTATCGTTGGTATTTATTATTTATCTCTTCCTTTGAATCTCTTCACCACCATAATGATAGACTATATATATTCATGAGAGAGAACAAATGATCACAACCCTCCTGCTGAAGTTCACATCATTTATGAAAGGTCGCGTCTC
Source organism: Chamaecyparis obtusa (assembly GCA_027943335.1). Classification (NCBI taxonomy): domain Eukaryota; kingdom Viridiplantae; phylum Streptophyta; class Pinopsida; order Cupressales; family Cupressaceae; genus Chamaecyparis; species Chamaecyparis obtusa. Next base: position 240,170 of record BSBK01008033.1, read on the forward strand.
TTCCCTTAATTAATCGGTAACAATTCTTATAAAGCCAGTGGTTACTCTAATATGAAATTGGTTATCTTAAAACAGTTTAATTACTTGTTTCAACAGTAACATGCCTTAATGCCATCAATCAGAAAGAATTGGCTTCTATTGCCCCCCAATCATATGTACGCCCATTGTATCATGTGGGCTCATGACAATGGTTATTGCCAATTCAGCCATAAATAGATTTTTGGATGCACTATTGGTATAAACCGATGGTTGGAAGAAAAAATTCATTGAAGAGAGCAAATTTGAGGTAAGCCAATTGTTGATATTGCAGCACCAAAATAAAGTCCCTATGTCAGCACTAAAGAAGTGTGTTAAGAATTCCAAATTATAGTGCATGACATAGAATAATGTAATAAATAATTAATCAAAATGTTAATGTTATCTATTATATGTTAATTTTTAGATAATTGTTAGTTATGAGTTGGTAGTTAGTGGTTTGGGTAGTTAATAAATTGGATGGATTCATAAATCCATATAATGTAAACATATGTGAGTTGAAGATGAAAGACTAAATTTGTGTATTGGAGTCTCACGCTCTTCGTTTTCAATTTTGCAATATACCTTACCCAAATGTTGCCGGAATTTCAACGAGCACTAATGCAAATCAACACTGTCCAATTGTCATCTATTTCACACAACACTCTATTAAGGCTAAGTTGCTTGTAATTAAATTTCTATACTAGTGTTCATCCTATTCTTCCACAGGTCATTCTTACAAATAGATAGTAAAGAGGTATGACATAATGCTCCACATCTCAAATTGCTTCTCCACCTTCTCCATCACCAATTGAGGTAGGTTAACTTTTGACATACTTCTTCATAGAGCTAGCTATGAGAGATCATTGCCATGCAAGAAGAAGATTTCCTTCATTTATGATATTAGCTTAGTTATTTATTGGCTTATTGCTTTAGATTACAAATAACAAGCAAGGTTAATTGGTATATTACACATCATATGTTATTTCCATCTTTCTTTACTCTAGATTTTATTGTGCTTAGTCTAAGTGTTGATAAGATTACATTATAAGAAACTAAGTGTTGATATTAAAAGGGCATACATATCAGTAACAAAAATTGCCCTCACATCATTTATTCTCATTGCCTCATCATACTTTTCCCAAGTGCACCAAGGACTGCAAAGAAACAAGATAAACAAATCACAAGCATATAGCGATGTTAGAATAGTTACTAAAATGGTCATAAATTATGTTCTTATAGTAAAAGAATACATGGGGATAAGTCTATTTAAGGTCTCTTGATTCATGGTAACTCATATACGAAGACATAACGCTTACTTATAATTATTTTCTTTACAGGCAGAAGGAAATTTTGATTCCCATATTCAGAAATTCAAACTATTAAGGATTACATACAACACATCCAAACACAACCAAGAGAAAGGTGCCAAAACTTATCGCCAAAACTAGGAATAACTCCAAGAGAAAGCTCTAGCAACCCAAGTTGTGCTTTTGGTGTTGAAATGCGAGCATGACAAGACTTCACAAACACAATGAATTGGAAACTTAAGAAAGATCATGTAATGCAATGAACCTTTGGAAATATAAAATAAGGAAACTGAATGTGGATATTAAAAGGGCATACATACCAGTAACAACAATTTCCCTCACATCATTTCTTCTCATTGCCTCATCATACTTTTCCCCAAGTGCACCAAGGACTGCAAAGAAACAAGATGAACAAATCACAAGCATATAGCGATGTTAGAATAGTTACTAAAATGGTCATAAATTATGGTCATAACAATAATAAATGTTTATAACAATGCTTTTAATAATGTTCCAAACATTGAGAATGCAAGATACCTATAACGATGAACTTCATTTCAACTTGCTAATTGGCTGTCACTATTAACTCTAAGTTTATCTTTAAAGTTTGAGCTTCACTTGGTTTCGAGAATAGTTTAATATTATCTACTTAACAAGGCCAACCACATGAAAGTGGAAGATCATTTGGCCCCTCCCCTCCCACCCTAACATCACTCTAAATTCCCCATTAATATCTAATAACATTCATTCATTCATTCATCCATTTTTTAAATATAACATTCAATCATTATAATCACATGATAACATTCATTAACACACAACATTCATGAATAATTCATTAACACATCATTCATCAACATTACTAGTACAAAATTACATCCATTAAGATAATGTTCTTTCATTACCAAAAAATGTTAATTATAATCATTTCTTTTTGGGTTTCTTGCTTTTTTTTTTCATGTAATTTCTAAGAGGAAGATCAATGCCCTCATCATTCCCCTCCTCTACTGAATCTAATTGCAATGCATGTCTCCTCCTCATCTATTTAGGAACAAGAGGCCACTGCACCAAAGGGAGGTCCACTGCAATAACAACTACGTCATGAGTTAAATTCACACCATTTTATATTAGTGAATTACAAGTATTTAATTAATTAAAAGAACTATAAATCAAAAAATTAATTTAAAAGAACAAAACATAGATTTTCTTTACCTGATGTGCCACATGATCTACATGGTGATCAGTCTGAACATCCTTCGGCACTCGTTCAGCATGACATTCTGTATCCTCTAAAATATACACAAAAAAGGTTACACCAAGTTCAATTTAAGATGTTAAATTGTATTAATAATTACATAATTAATTTTAAATATAAAATGAACACCTCCATCGACACTACGATGCACATCAGGGGCTTCATCATGTGGCGTAGGATCTGTATTACGATTAAGAGGCTGCATTGCAATGTCATGCACATTATTATAAAATAGATTGTTGCTCAAGTATTCAAATTCTAATATATTTTTTGGCATATTTACCTATTCAATTGATGTAGGATACTCTTGGTTTGGGCCAGTGGAAGCTTGGCGTAGGCGTTCAACCACGGCTTGATAGCCTTCCTTGAAGGCAATTTTTTTTGTGTTCTGCCATGGCCTCTAAATTAAATTCAGAGCCCTGCATTTTTTGATTAAACAAAATTATTTTCATTTTATAAATAATTTTTCTCTGCAATTCATTTACTGGTACTTACAATTCATGCTTTAACTTTGGAATATCCACTAGAGCCAAGTCTATGCTACCCAATCTTTTGCAACCTAGCCTTTGTTGCCTTTGATGTGTCCTACAACCTATGAAAAGTTTGAAATATGTTAGATGATATAGATATAAAGATCACTAATTAGTGCATTATTACATTGTACTAGTAGTTAATACTATTGCATACCTTCTTCTCTCATTTGCTGGTGTAATTCCTCTTTGAGCATCCCCTTTCTCCTTTGCATCCAAAATGAACTCATTCCAATCCCTCACTGGAATAAAGGGAGGACGCTCGTATTTTGGGTTTTGGACAAGACTCTTTCTATATGAGTCCCTCACAGTCTTTAGATGTTTGGTTGCTTTTTCTAAAATTTTCTCCTCCTCAAAAATATTACTACCAAACTCATGCTCTAAATCTTTAATGGCTTATCTTTTAATTTTTTTTCTTGCAAGTTCCACCTTTTAAGAAAAAACACAAAATTGTTACATAGAAAAATGAACTAAAGTTGTGTACCTTGAATATAGTAAAAGAAAAGACACAAATGAAAGGAAAAATATTGTACCAATTAATTATATGAAAAAAAAAATAGTGGGCTAAGGTTAGTTCACTTATGATGTTCCACCTTGTACGTATGGTGGGCTCGAATATATTCAGTGTGAGGTCATAAAGTGTCTTATAAAATGAATCATTTCATGCAAAAAATATCATGGGATAATCAATCCAAAACTTGTTATGAATAGGTAAATGCATATTACAATATAAAAAATAATAATTTTAAAGTACCTAGAAGCTTAGGACATTTTAAAGGCATCAATTCATTATCATCAATCAACAATGACGTCTGCATAACTTGCATGCTAGAAACATGGGTAGATCCAAGAAATGATGGTGAATTATCACCAATACATGTACTTTGATCTGTATCTGGCATACCAGATAGTGTCGGTGTAACTCCTACTCCACAAAATTAATCCACTATGAGATGCACCCAAGATTAAAGTACAAATTATCAAATCATAATTAACACAAAACCAAATATAGCAAAACAAGGATTTACCAGGCATAGACCATGAACACGTTGATGTTTGCATGCCCCTTGTTGCTGAAATTGCATTTGGAAATCTCGGATGGACGTCTGTCGACCTCCTAGGAGGAGTCACCTGCACTTGATGACCTGAACAATACATTGTTAGCAAAGACATTCTGAAATAATAAAAGTAAGAGTCAACTTAAGAAGTTTTTGAATGTTCTAAAGAAAAAATTCCTTGTAACTTGTCAACTAAAGGATTATTTTACCTAAGGCGGTCTAGAGCTCTGCTAGTACCAACCTCATCGCGTTGTCCTTGACTAGGTTCTACAGTTTCCAAAAAATCCTGTAACAAGAACACATATTACATATTTTACTTCACAACATAAAAGAGTATAAAATATAAACCTTTATTGAAATTTTGTTATAACTAAAGATTCATTACTGCTTACTTCATAACAACGTGTTTGCGCTTTCAATTCAGATAGCCTCTTCAGCATCTCCTCAGTTGGATTTGTTTCATCCAAAATTCTCATTATTTCTAAATTGATTTTTTTTAGTTTTTTCCTCAACATAATTGTTACATTAGGCATTTCTACAATATCATCATCAGAAGGGGTAGCTATTTCCTATATTGCTGCAAGTGCTTTTCCCCTATCCTAAACATCAAATTGTGATAGGAATATCAGTAGAACTATCATAAAAACTCCAAAACCGTAAATAAAATAACGTAATAATATAACATTTTTCAACTATCTAATTTGTAAAATTTCAATAAGGTTTACCATTGCTGAAGAATGGGTGGGAGGAGCATCCTCGTGGCCTCTATCATGTGGGGGATCCATATTGTCTTGTGACAAAGATTTAATATAAAAACTTCAGCGAACTGAAAGCAATAGACTTAGCAAAAAAAACTTATTAATAAAATGGTATATAGTACTTACCACCCTCATGATAGTAACTTTGTTTGTATCTATGCGATTTAAATGGTAATCTATTAGCATTTCTTCCCCTGCACTTATTGATTTTATCGCACATACAAAAATTGGATTCCCCTCACGTGCCTCAAATATGCAATTGGGTTGCTTATTAGTTGAGGAAGGTTGCGTACTATTTATAAAACCCACAATATTACCTGTTGCCTTTGGTCTCCCATCAATTTACATTGCAAATCTTTTACTTTGATCATTTTCTTTCCATTGTATATAATTTGCTGATAGTGCATACCTATGCATACTTTTTTTATATTGAACAATCCGCATCCAATCATTGTAATTGTAACACGGACTGACATACTTGAACAATTCAACAACTTTGTTGTAACATACCTTTATCCCATCCATGGAAAATAGGCCCAAACCATGTAATGAGGATGGAGCTATGCGATATATCCTCTCATTAACACAAAAATCAATGTTAATTGGAGGTAGCTCATTGGGTACCCATTCTTTCTCAATGTGTGTGTACCGAAAGGGCACCTTGATGTCGCCTTTGGTCTCATCATCATAAGAACATGACCCCCCTTTAGCAAGAAAAAATTGCATGCGTTTATCAAATTTTTTTCTAATCTTTTGACCTCTGGTTGATCTCCCCATTTTAGTCGTACTACATGTAGAACTTTCATCTACCATTCCCTCATTTCCCTCATTCAATGTAGATAGATTTGACAAGTACCTATTTGGTGGGTCCTGCAATCCATCAAATGAGATATTGTCACGTCCCCACTTCAAATAGAATTTTGATAATATTTAAATAATATATATAGAATAATCAATTCGTGACCCATATGTACAGTTCTTCTTTGTCTATACATGAGAGATATAAAATGTACTAAGTTGAAAGTGGTTATATAATTATATGTCTATACAGTTCTTCTTTGTCTATATATACATTATGATTATATAATATGTCTATTTATAACATACGTGCTCAGTGATAAACAAGAAGAATATAAGAAAATTATGTCTATTTATTGACTTATACCTATTGATCCATGTCACTGTGCACGATCCACGCTAAAGGAGTTAAATTTCCTGCATATGTTAATCATTTATCTTAAGTTAGCTAAAAATTACATGATATGTATGCTACAAATAACTTAGAAGACAACATGAACAATATGCAACATCGTAAACATGAACAAATTTACCTTATATATGGAATGCAAGATCGTCAACAGAAGGGGTGACAATGTCTGTACTCAATTGCTTGTTTGCAAAAAGGGTGATAATCAAACACAATATATACATGTATTAGAAATAATTAATTGAGCATCATAAGCAAAACATTGGTAATTATAAATCACATATGTTGTAATCATTAGAATTGAACACAATAAAAATTACATGATATGTATGCTACAAATAACTTAGAAGACAATGTGAACAATATGCAACATCGTAAACATGAACAAATTTACCTTATATATGGAATGCAAGATCATCAATAGAAGGGGTGACAATGTTTGTAGTCAATTGCCTGTTTGCAAAAAGGGTGATAATCAAACACAATATATACATGTATCAGCAACAATTAATTGAGCATTGTAAGCAAAACATTGGTAATTATAAATCACATATGTTGTAATTATTAGAATTGAACACAATAAATATATAATCATTAGAATTGAAATCAATAAATCAATATTAAACATATATACTAATCAATATAAATATATATAAATAATTAAATCACCTATATACCTTGTACATTTCAATCATGTCATTGATCATCTTCTTCATCCATCTCATCATCATCACCATCATCATCATCATCATCATCATCATCATCATCATCATCACCACCACTATCATCATTGCCATCATCACCATCATCATCGCCATCATCATCATCACCATCATCATCATCATCATCATCATCTTGATCTTCATCATCTGGCGCTTGTTCATCATCTTCAATATCTTCTTCTTCCATAACATTATACTTTATCGGCCTTCCTCTTGGATCATGTCTAACAACAAATGACCAACCATGTTTATGTGGAACATCTGAGTAAAACAATTGCTCACATTGGCTTGGAAGAACATAGGGCTCATCTCCAACTGGCTCAAACGACCTTCTATTAATCATTGTAATCTATTATCATGTTGAATAACAGTTCTATCTTGATCATTTTGATTCAGTCATACCTGTACCATTTGACGATGAATAGAACTACTTTGAAAGAGTTAAAGTCACACACAATTATATCATCCAAGATGCCATAGTATCAATTTTGAGATTGTTGAGGATGTATGTCATTTTTAGATGATATTAGTGACCTTGAAAACTGCAGCTATCCCAGAATCACAAGTTTTCTTCGTGTCATCCAACTTTTTTATGTGAAATTTGCGGCCATGATAGTAGATAGCTTTGTGGTGCTTGACCTGTAATTTTTCAAGCATGTGAAAATTATTTGCATCATGAGGTGATATGAAACATACGAGTCATGATCATTAATAAATTTGTACGTACCTCTCTACCTCTTAAACCATTTGCTAGATCAATTACCATTGGTGTAACATTGGAATCTCCATTATGATGAGCTTCTCTAACCAATGAAGCAACACCCTCCCATGTTAATGAGCAACTATTTTGTTGACATCGTTCAATCCATACCATCATCTAATCAAGATTGTTTGCAATATACAAATGTATTGCATCCCACTATTGACCAACTGTATAAAAAAAAATACACTAATTATAAATAACTTATATTGAAGATTTATAAGAATTTATTAACTACTATAACATATTATATTTACCTCTCACTTTTCTCAATCTACCTTTGCCCATCAAGTACTCCCCTTCAAATTTGTTAATGAAGTTGGGATCCCAAATACTATCTGCATGAATCTTTGCTGCAAACTTAGGAAGATATTCACTAATGTACACCATGGTCTGGTATACCATATATCCCTCCACCATAGAACCCTTAGGATGTGCTCTCTGTCGAACCAAGTTTTTAAAAAATTTCAAGTGCCTCTCAACCATCCACATTCACCTAGTTGGTACAGGTCCACACAATTCAATCTCCTCAACTTGATGTATGAGGTAGTGTTCTTGTGCATTGAAAAAAGTTGGAGGTAGACACTTTTGCATTTCACACATAAGATGAGGAATTTTCCTCTTCCAATATTTTATATCTTCTTTATTGATTTCTTTTGATGACAACCACCTCATGTATTTTCTAAGATCATATATAACTTGTTTGACACTATTGGCGAAGTGTGGGAGAGATAGAGGTAGAACGTACTGCAATATTTGTAAAATGGTCTTATCAATATTTTATAAAAGAATGCAATGAAAACTACATGCAGTATACAAATATATAGTGAATACAAAATAACGTGAATTACCTTAATAAATATATGCCAATCGTGTGTTTTCATCCTTGGCCCAAATTCACTTTTCTTTGATATGAGATCGTTTATGTTCGCAACAAACCTTGTGAGAAATCGTATTTTTTTTATGACTTCTTTTATAGCATTGCTCTGTTGCTCCGACAATAACCAACTAAGGGCACTTATATCAATCTGGTCTCCATTGTTATTAGATCGAATGACATTTTTCATTGCATGGTTAGATTCTTCAATGTCACTACAAATTTTGACAATTTTCTCTTTGTCACGCCTTCCATCCAAGATTTTCCATAATGTCTCTGTTACATTCTTTCCAATATGCATAGGATCAAACAAATGCACAATTGGGAGTTGCTCGTAGTATGAAAACCTACTAAATTGCGTAGGATAACTTTTTAGTCCTTTTAGAAGTTGGTCATTAATGCCTTGACGACCTTCATGAGCATCAATTACATCATAAATAAACAAAACACAATATCAAAATATAAATTTCAAACAAAAACCATTAGATGGAATGACATTACCTCAATGATTTATTTTATCGTATTCCAACTTCCATAGGCATGGTGTCATTCTCCATGGCTTTGATATAGTCTCTTCTTTCCCATTGAAAAGATGTTTTTCGATAATTCGGTACTTATGGTTTCTATGGAGAAAGTGTCTATCCTCATCGAACACCTGCTTTCCTAAACTTTTTGAATGATGAGATTTCATCTTTGGACCACAAATTGGACATGCAAATTTTCCCTTTGTCTGAAGACCTAAAACATCATGTATAATTGGATTAAATATGTTAAATTTGTGTTAGCACTATAACATACCAAAAAAGAGGTGTTAAGAAGAGAACATACCAAAAAAATGTGTTAGCCCAAGGGCATCATGTATTGTCTATACAAGCATTGCATGGAATTGAAATTGTCTTTGTCCTATTGGTCTAGAAATGTCATACATAGTGACCCCATTCCATAACACCATCAACTCGTCAATAAGGGGCTCAATATATATATTGATATCTTTAACTTGGTACTTACCTAGTTGAATGAACAAAAACATTACATAATTATTATGACCATTTTGATGGATTATTTATAATAAATTAATTTAGATGACTATTAAATGAAAAAATACCTGGAACAATTAGTGCCAACATTATGTGCTCCCTCTTTATGGACATCCAAGGAGGAATGTTATTGTTGATAACAAAAATAGGCCACACCAAGTCAGTAGATCTCATCTCTCCAAATGGATTGACACCGTCCACTACCAATGCAAGCTTGAGATTACGAGGTTCTTCTTTTAAGTGTGGCCATTTTTTCTCTATTTCCTTAAATGAAGAACCATCCGTAGGCATTCGCATAATGTCATCTTGACTTATATTGTGTGCAAGGCAATCTATAAATTGCGCCAAGCTATTGCACCTAAATAATCGTTGCAGACGTGGAATAATGGGAATAAGTCGAAGAGCCTTGTGAGACACCTTTTTTGTAATTCGATCTAAGTGATATCTACTAATATGAAAAATAGGGCATTCTATTGCAAATTCATGTTGTTTATGATATATAATATGATCATTCAGACATGCACGTATTGTTTGATACTCCATTCTAATATCTTTCATAATGGCAGATAATTCTCGGTACAAGTGAGGTAGAATTTTTTATGGTGGTAACAAACACTAACCTATCAACCTATGACCAAAAATATAATTTGTTAATTTAAAGAATATTAATTGCTACATGATTCACCCAATGTTAATTGTAAGGGAATTATGACTAAAATAATGAAAAAAGATGGCATACCTTAACATACGTGTCATTTCTATGTTGGATAAACCATTCATAACCTTCAAGTTCACCAACAACAATACAACGACAAGAAGAGTTGTTTGGGAGCCTTCATATAGGGGCTCATGTGCCTTCTCAAGTATAGGTACATCAAGGTCTGCGTCAACATCATCATCATCGTCATCATCATCTTGATCATCATGATCATCTTGATCATTGTGATCTTCTTCATCATCGTGGTCTTCTTCCATGGGATCATTACTTTCTACTTCTATATTCACACCTCCATGTTCCCTCATTTGGAAATCCACATTCTCTAGATTGTCATGGTACATAACATGAAACTGAGGGTGGTTGACCTATATGAAAATGATGACCTTATATTAACCATGACCATGATGTCATCATCAAATCATGTCTTATGTATTTTATAAATTATTAAAATACATACCAATGGACAAAATTCATTTCCCCCTTCAATGTGACCATGCTGCCTACAATGTTCCTTAGCTATTTTGATTAGATATCTTCAAGTCTTTAAGCCCTTACAAATTTTGCAAGGACAATAACATTTTCTGTCACCTTTTCTTTTAAAGTTAGACCATAGTCTAGCAATTTTCTCCCTATTTTTTTGTGCATTGATATCATCAAACATGGTCTTTCTTGAATGGAATGACTCATTGGTGGAAGAAGGATGACTTGTTTGCAACCTGCAGATTCTATATCAACTGTATTAAAATAACATCCAACATTAATAATCAAGTAAATTCTAGAAAATCCAATTGAGTGGGTCAAGTTTGATGGGATTTAGATAAGCATTAAAATTAGATTCAGCAATGAGCCAATCAAATTTATGATTAGAATTCCATTGTGTGCCCAATTGCTCACCTCATATTCTTTTAATTAAATTATAATAGATTATTTAACTTGAACACTAAACAATGATACATATAAATGTATAACATATCTATTAAAAATTAAAACTCAAATCTCCATTGTTTACATTGAATAAAGCAAAACTAAATTACATAATAATGTTAAAACCTTATGACTTATAATTTATTATTTGTACTGATTTCAATTAACTCAATACTCATGGAAGGTAAATGGCTTTGGAAGCCTATTTGGTAGGTGTAAGTGTGGGTAGGATGTATTTAGAGTTGGTGTTGGGAGACAAAGTATTGTAGTGAAGTTTTTTTATCAATAAAACTATATTTATTCTCTGCAATTTACTCTTTGTCTCATAGTACAATCCAGGAACAGTGAGTTCCTAGGATGGATTGAAATGTGTTTGGGATTGGTTCTCAATGTAAAAACATTGTATTAGTTATTTCTTACCTTTCCATGCCTTCTTTTTACTATTTCATTGCATTTTGAATTAAGAATATTGGACTAGTATTCCTAGGACAACAACTAGTAGGGTACCGTCAGTTTGGTAGTTTGAAGTTTTCTTTATGATGTTGTTAGTTCAAAGTCAAATCTAATATGGATGGTAGGAGGATAAAATAGAATACAATAGTTGTTAAAATAATGTGCTTTGGGCCACCACAAAATTCATGCCTTAAATGATTATTATTATATTATTTTTTGCCTCAAACAAATGTATTGAGAAATCAGCAAGTGTATTTTCCTAGCAAGAGTTAGAGAATCCAAATATAATAGCAAGCTCAACAAAAACAATTTGAAAATATGAGAAATCTTGAAGTAGATGTTCAATAGTTTCTATATAACCTCTACATTCTAGAATATACCTATGAGAGCTCTACCATCCACTTCTTTGAAGTGAATCCAAAGTTAAGATTTTACAATCAAGAGAGAGACACAAAAAAATGTCATTTTAAAAGGAATGTCAACCTTCCAAATTTGTTTCCACCACAACATATCTTTCCATTGAATAAAAAATAATATAGATTTACGTGACCAAGTTTCGTAATAAACTTCAATCAATAATTTTTACTACCACAAAAATTAGTCTAATATATTAAGTTTTGATATTCATGTATGTTTTCTAGTCAAAATATCCATATAATGCCACATAACTTTGTTGTGAGCAATGAAACCCAAAAGAATCCCTAATTTGTCCTTGTATCTAGATAATGGTAAATGCATGATCAATAGTTTATGGCATATCGTAGCATATCATAAAATAATGTAGGTAAAGTATGAGGCTAGCCAAAAGAATAAAATATGTTGGGGGTAATTAGGACAAATTATCTAATTAGTTATATAAAGGTTCTTTATTCACTTATTCTTTGAACATAGGAGTGCAATTTAGATTGAGTTTTATTCAACATGTGTTGTCTCATTCATTATAATATGGACACTTGTCAAGCTCTCTTTTGATCTTCTTGTACTATTTCTTTATTTTTGAGCACACAAGACAACAAAGTGGGGGGAGTTGAATAAATTGTATGATAAAACCTTAAATTTTTTACTACTTCTTATGTCAAAATATTTACTTCATGAATCAGCAACAATGTAACAATGAAAGAATAACGAATTCTACACAATTGCACAAGTGAACACTAGATTTATATGGAAAACTAGCTAGGGAAGAACCACAGTGAGAAAAGCCTTGCACAATATAGAATAATCTACATAAATTATTTTACATCTAAAACACAAGGAAGAAACTACTCCCTGAAATAATGGCTTTATGGTTATACCAAAGATATTTTAGTACTCAATTTTAATGATAAAATTTAGACGAGGCTACAACCTTAAAATATTACATGAAGAACAAAAAAAAATATCCACCACAACAAATGTGTACCATTAGCAGCCTTTATCACACTACTTGAAACTTCAAACACTTTTGAATGTAGATACCTTCAGCTCATTTCTTTCAATAATCATTTGGCATTTTTCTCACACACTTCACAATCAAACACACTTCCAAAAATTTCTCACATTCTAAATGATTTGAACTTTCATTATATCCTTTGCATGCTCAAACAGAATTTTCCAAGTTAGCCACATTAAAATGTACGAACATGAAATGTAAGACGACCAAATATGTTGGCCCCAAAAACTTATACGATGAAGGGAAAGTGAAAGATAACAAACCCTAGAGATAAATGAAGCCCAAAACATATTGACACACTTCTCAAAGCTATTGTAAACTTCAAAATAGATCTACAATCAGTTTAGTTCATGCAAACAAACCTCTTATCCTCTTAATTATTTAGTTCAATCATCAAATAGTACCAGAATGAAATAAAGATATCATCATGACCATAAAGGAATATCATATGATATTAAACATTCCTTCAACACCATCAACACACTGTCACATTAATTAGGCTAGTACAAACGTATTAAAACTAAGAATTCTATCACCATATGCAACTAATCAACCAGTCTTTGAGATGCCTATCAATTAGAGTCATAGTTGTTGTTAAGTTGATAATATAAAACTTGAAGGGAAGTAATTTGCAGAAAATATGAGAATATTCCCCAAGTTGTAAGAGGAAATTGTAAAATTCTTAGAAATGTAGAGAATATATTATCTTCTAAGATCTGTGAGCATAACTTCCAAACCACATAAAGATATCTTCAAGAAAAGAGAAATAGAGAAAATCCATGAGCTAGACAGAGAACATGCCTGGTTTGACACCAATCAAATGGAAACTGGTTTGCTTCAAGGATGAAGAGTTTTGGTGATGAAGTATGTAAGGGGGGAGCATTTATGAAGTGTTTATGCAGTTTTTTTAATTTGGGAATGAGTTTAGAGGACTGGTTCAACAGACCCTAGGAAGTGGGCCTCTAGGAGTGAGGGTTTAGTGGCTAAGGCCATAGGTGAAGGGTGGAGACTTGGTCTGTTGAACCAGTCCTCCAAGGGCATCGTGCGGCTTCCATCTCCTAGCTTTTTGATGATCCAAACCTACATGATCACAAAGAGCATCACGTGGCTAGCAGATACCCATGGTGGAGGTGCGGGTTATGCCCAATAGTTGTCTATCAATATGCCACTAAGTCTTCAAACAATTTTAACCAATGTTCTCCAGCACTGTCGACTGTCCCAGAGACCCTCCAAATCTAATTGATTAGGTTAGATTGGGATCTATCTGGACTACTTAAATAGTGGGTACCATTAGTGGTTACAATCACCAAGAAAACTTTAGTGTTTCAGAGATCCACGTACCTGATCTATGACTCAATTTCAAAACCTTCCAATACTATACTATTGCAAACATATTTTCCTTTCTCTGGCTAAATACATGGCTTATATTTAGCCTAGGGTTTTGTCTAGGAAGCAACTCGACAACCCATACAACTCTGAGTGTTGGGTGTATTATGATACATTACCCTAATAAAAATGATAGAATGTGAATAAAAACAAAGAACACGACTGTCAACAACTAATTCAAGAGTTTCGAATAACAATTCCTAAAGTTATTTTGCAGAAAATAATCATTCTATCTTTCGAATTAGCAGACTATGTATAATGAAATGCCTCACTGATCAAACAAACACTCCGTGGACATATCAAAATGTTTCCAATTTCATTTATGCAACGACATCAAATTTGTCTATCTATTACAATGACTGACCCTGAGCCTGAAACAAAAAATGGCATATTCGAAAGATAACCAAACCTTCTTCAAAGATGGAAATGAAATGAGAAATTTGTCCTCCTTTGCGCACTGTAGTCCTCCTTCAAATTTGCCTGTTAAAATGAAATGAGAAATGAAACTTTTTTTTTTTAAGTTATGCTCGAGTTAGTTGATATTTTGACATACATTGTATTGGTCAAAATTTCGACCAACACGGGCATGGATTAAAAAAAAAGAAGATTTCCTTCTATAATCCGACCAACTTACACCTTTTTAATTCATGGTCAAAAATGTTGGTAGAAACATAAGGTCAAATGTACTAGTGAACACACCACCATGTAGATTTGTTGAATACCCAAGAATGCCACTGCATCAGACACCCCAGGTTCGAAAAGATGTTCTCAAAGGCTGGAAAAACATATTTTGGTATTCAGCACATAAACCCCGAATTGGTTCTTCACATACAATTCTTTCGAGTCTCCACCTTTCATACTCTTCCACTTCTGCTTCCTTTGTCTTTTCAAGTCTTTCCTTGACGATACATAGGTTTGTTCTCCACACTGATCAATCCTTTCAGAATCCTTCAACTCATCTCAGCTACCAAAGCTCAGGTTTCTCCTACCGAGTGTTGTATCCAGCAAAGGTATCAAGGAAAACTTCATGTCATTCTTCTCAACAGTAAATACATTCTTGACACAGTCATACATAGCTCTGCAATCATACTACCAAGGTCTACTGAGCAATATGTGACAACTACTCATATCCACAATATCACACAACACTTGATCCTTATACTGGCCAATCTGAAAATCAACAAGACATTTCTCCCTCACTTCCAGAGCATGAACATCTTGCAACCAGCCAATCCTATAAGGATAAGAATGTCTCACCCTCTTCAAACCAAGTTTCTAAACCATCTCCTCATCTACAAGGATATCAGTACTACCACCATCCACAATTACATCACAAAGTTTACATCGTGACTTGCACTAAGTTCTGAATAAGTTACTCCTTTGACAAGGTTCCACCTTTGCACTAAGCAATGTTCTCTGAACCAGCAAGTTCTTAGATTTAGGTTCATTCTGAATGTTCTCATTCACCACAACATTCCTTCAATCAGTAATCTTCTTCTGTGTACACTCAAAATATCAATGTCCTTCTTCACCACAATTATAGAAAGTGTCCTTAAAGATAACTCTACCTATCTTCTTTTTTGGCTCCACAAGTTTTGATTCATCTTCAATAGTTGGTTTATCCTTCACCGAGTGATCAAGCTTCTCCTTCCCTTGGGAATTACCATGTTGTCTCCTTTTCAACTTATCTTCTACCTTTAGAGCATACTAATAAGCATCCTTAACCAAATCAATCTTCAGCATACCAAGCTCATCCTGAATATTGAATCTCAAACCATTCACATACTGAGCTACCTTTTATTTACCAAGTTCTCTATGTCCAGACCGAATAGTCAACTTATAGAACTCCTTGGTATAGTCTTCCATAGTCAAATCTTTTTTCTTTAGATTCTGCAACTTCTTAAACAAGTCAAGCTCATAGTCGGCAGGTATGAACTTAGCTTTCAATTCAGTCACCATCAACTTCCACCAGTTGATCTTCATTTCACCTTCATCTTCTCTATCTCTTTGTAATTCTTTCCACCAAAGAAAACCATGTCCTTTCAACTTAGTCTGTGCCAATCTTACTCTAAGAGGATCTTCAATTTCTTCAAGCTCAAAGAAATCTTCTAATTCACCAATCCAATCAATCAAATCCTCAGGTCTCAAAGTACCAAAGAAAGTAGAAACTTCCATTCAGTAACTAGTACTTAATCGAGCTCTAGATCTATGAAACCAACCAATTCTGTCTTCACCAGATCTGTCCCTCTAGTCATCTCCACTACATCCAACAACTTCAAAGTCTTTAGTAGCTTCCTCATAACCATCTTCAGTACCAAGATTCCTTGGCATACTAGTAATAGCCCCCATGACCTCAGCGCTCATGTCATTCTTCATCAGTTCCATCTCAGATCTGAAATGTACTTTAACTTTCTTTGTAATCTTTGATTCCACCGCATCACATAGATCTACAATCTCCCTAGGGTCCAATCTTCTTGAAGGCATCCTTCAAAATTTTCAAAATCCCAAGGCAACAATCACCAACCAAGGTCCTAGTGAAAATTTCCTCAACTCGGAGATCAATTTACACACTCAAGAACTTCAAGCTCTAATACCACCTGATGCAAGGTAGTCCTAGAGGATCCAAATAATGGACAATCCAAGTCTACACCAGCGGTAACAACAACAACAACCACAACGTAGTACGACAATATAATGCTTCAAAATAGAATTTCATTTAACATGCCCAACTGTAAGGCCTTCTGGGTTAGGGCCAAATATAATCACTTACAACAGTATTTCTGCAACCTCTTAGCTAGTCCAGTTCTAAAACACATCAATAATTGATGGAAACACTAAGGCAGATCTAAACTTGAGCTCGCAAGCCACCAAGCAATCTCCTTGTCTCCAAGCATGCAAACCACTAGCTTTGCTATTACAACTATTAGATAAATAGTCCGATCTTCAAGATCTTGCAAGATCCAATTGTTATCCTTCTTAGATTATTCCCACACTGACTCCCCTCCCAAACATCTACCCAAAGACTCATTAAATACATTTCCTCAACCACAAGTCAGTTGGAAGAAATAATTAACTCCTAAGCCAAGTCAGCTTCTACTATAAACAAATATTAAATGCAACAATAGTCAGCTCTCAAATAGCCTTAAAAACAATTAGTTCTCCATGTCGACCTCTAGATCCACATAGGAGAATACAACACAAGCTATCAACATTAAACATACCAAGTCAGCCAACCAAAACTCCAAGAACTCTAGTCGATAAACTAGAACTACCGAGCACCAGTAAAACAACTGAGCACACTAGGCCTCACCGAGAAAGTATGCCGACCGAGCACCACAAACATCACTGAGTACATGTTCCACCGAGTGCCAAAGGTTTTACCGAGTTCTTTCAGTGACCGAGCCTTTTCATTAATTGAGATCCTCGATTAAAGCTACAACCAAGTAACATAGAACCACTTCATCACACCACCATGCAGATTTGCTAAATACCCATGAATTCCACTACATCAGAAATCATCCACAAATCTGAGAATTGCATCATACCTCTTGGATTTTTGAGCTAGAAAGACATTTTAGCTATTTTTAAGCATAGTTTTCATTTGGAATTTGACTTAATTAGCTTAATATCATATCATTTTCTTATTTTAAGGCTATCATTAATGGAGGCTTGCTAAGAGCTTATCATTAGCATACTTAAATAGAGATCCATAGGGTGTTCATTGGTTCTATTTGCATTAAGTAGCTCATTAATTGTAGTATTTAGACTATTTTATTCATTTATTGTCAAGCTAACTCTATGAAGGTACTTTCAACAGTACACAAAATGGCATCCACCATGGGGCATTAGGCCTCAATCATTTAAAATTTAGGGAATTTACTATATTTTAGTAATTTAATGTTTTTTATTATGTTTTGCTAGTAAAGCAGCACATCTAAGACTTCCTGCAGTACGTACAAGTGGTTTAGCAACGCATCCAATGTCTAAAATAGTGCATCCAAGATAAATTGTTGCACCTTTTCACAGGGAAACATCGCATTCACAATTTCTTCTATTATGTCTATCTTTCTTTCTGTGTGTTCACCCTGACTCTGGAGTGCATCTGATAAATCTTGTTGTGCGTTCTATACTTCTTTCATGCACATTTGCTAATTAAAAGAGTGCATTCAATTTCTATTTCTGCGCATTCAATTAGTTTTGTTGCGCATTCTAGGAGTTTAAAAATGCATTTAATTAGTTCTGCTACACATTTGATTAAATCTAAAATTTGCAAAATCTAACAGTCAGGAAATGAATTTCTTGTGGTCATAAAAAAATAAAAAATCCAGAGAGAAAAAGTAACAACGAAGATAAAGCCATAACAAAGAGGATTAAAAATGAGAATATAGCACACATCAATCGTGTTTTGGAGGATTCCAAGCAAGAAGGTGAGGCTTATGAATGATATTTACTAGTTGTAGAAGCTTATAAATCAAAGTTTGTATCCTTAAATTGGATTTTTATGCCTTAATCAATTTTTAGTTAAATTTGAAAAATAAGGCCTAGAATTCATGTTTGTTGGTTTTTTTTTCATTTTTCTTGGTTGTGTTGACTAACCATTTTGAAGAGGAGGCAAAGGAGTTGGAACAATCGCCACTAGGTGAGCTTAAAAACATGAAAATCTTCATTAAAAATTCCCCTAGCCTTAACTAGCTTCGAAACAAGGTAAGCCTTAAATTTGGTCAATTTTTGCTTAAATTGTGGCCTTGTCATTTCAAAAATCTAGTAATTAAAATAGCCTCTTGTTTTTTGAGTAAATTTGATAATAGGCCTATGCTCTTCACTTTTCAAGTGAATCAAAAGGCCAAAACTATCAAATTCCTTGATTAAGATAAAGGCTAAGGAATAAATCAAACACTTAAATAAAAAACCCCTTATTTGTGGATGAGAGTAGAAATACTTGATTCACATTAGTTAAAGGGTTTGGATAATTGAACCTTGTTAATTTTTCTTGGGAGGAAAGAATAGTAGGGATATTCTCTTCATCTTTTGGTGAATCAAACTCCTAAACCTATCTCTTAATTCCATTTATTCGCTTTCAAAATGAACATGCTAGATCTTTAGTGGGCTCGCCTCGTAGGATTTTCCTTAATGAGGCTGGTGAGAGGGACATCCCAAAGTGGGATACAATTTCCTTTGCAGCAATAATTCAACCCACTATAAAAAGAAACGCATTCATCTTTAATGGGGTGTATGACAAAAGGATATTAAGTTTTGAACTTCCTCGAGTAGTCCTTCAGGATTGCACAAAACTCCGACATACCAATGGTGGGAAGCCCCTTATTTTTGGGGGATGAAACTTAATATCCACTTTGAATGAAATCTTGAATAAATACCTTGTTAACTTAGAAAGCCTACCTTGTAAAGCCATGCTTACAAACTAATTTGACAACTAGGTAGATTGCTTGGAGTTACTTATTGTGAAAAACCTGTGATAACATTCAAACATATTCAAACACTTTGTGTGTAGAGGGTTAAAAATAACAAGTGTATTTGTGGTTGCTTTGTTTGAAGATACATATATAAAGTGAGAAACATCCATTTTGAAAAATCATCTTATACTTTTAATATCTTCTTAAAAAGAACAATCACCAAATTTGGGGGAAAACAATTTCAAATAAAACCTTTGTTGATGTCGGTTTCTACACAATCTCACAAACTTAAACTATCTTTACAAGAAGACAACACTTGCATAGAAAGAGAGGTCCCTGAATTTGAATCTCAAACTCCTTTCATTGAAACTCAAGACCAAGAGGATAGTCTCCCAAACCTTTTAAAAAAAGAGGTGATCAAATGGATAGAAACACCATATTTTATGATTACCTTCATGGGGGAAACAATGAAGAGAAAGGAGAAACAAATCAAGGAGACACTAACCAAGCAAACCAAGGGTCTAAAGAGACAACTGAAGATAAACCCAATAGGATGGCCCAAGATCCCTAGTTCCTTGAAATTATGGAGAAACTTTTAGAACGAAACAAGGAAAGATATTTCCTTAACTTAGCCCAATCAGGGTTAAAACTTCCTCACAACTATGACATCACAACACTTAAGAAAGATGAGGAAGAAGATAGTCCTTTAGGTTCTATTAATAAACAATTGAAAATGTTCCAAGCAAAAATTGATACAATGAATAAAGCGGCCAAACCTAAGCCCTTTTCCACCGAGGTTTTATGTCCATTTCCATTCGATAGGAGCTCACTACTAAAGCAAGAACACCAAGATTTATATGTGGAAAACCCAAACTTGGAAAAACCACAGTGAGCACTTGCCCACAAAGATAATTTACTAAAATATATAATCTAATTGAAAAATATTAGGAGCTCACTACTAATACCACAATGAATATAGATAACAAGTCTCACTTCCTTATAGTACAAATAGGAGCTCACTTCTTTGGACTTGCATACAAAGGCTCACTACTAAAGCAACAATATACAACAATAGACTCAAGTACCCAGGACTCGTTCTCTTAAATTACTTACAAATTTTCAAAGTAGATAAAGATAGAATCTCCTGATAATACATTGGATATACAAAACACTGTCCACTCTAGCAGAAAACTATCACTACCTTTCCTCTTTTCCATTGTCACAGAACTTTGCTTTGCTAATTATTAAACTAATTAACACACTTCACTTTCTTCACACCTTACACAGTTTAATTTTTTGCAAAGCACTAATAGACCTTATATACATGATAGATCATTGGAGATTTCAACAAGGTTGGCCAAGCCAAAAGATATTATAAATGATTTTCATGTAGGCCAAGGAAATAGAAAAATGCAAATAAGTCTTATGCCAAAATCATTCAAATCGAGGATCCATACAGATAAGATATAAACATTAAATACATAGGTCCCATATAGCATAAACCCATCTGGATAAGAGATAAGCATTAAGTACAAGACCCAACCCTAAATCTAATACTGAACAACAATAAATAAATATAACACCTAGACCTAAATGCAAAAGCATGATCCATCTTAGGAGAAAGAAGGATCAAGAACATACCACACATTGCCCAATACCAAATCAACAATAACTAGAGAAACTACTAAAGATTATTCAAATGTGTAGAAGCAATCTTCTAAACTTTTCATCAATAACTAGACCTCCACACACTATGGAGAGATCCACACGTCACAACAGAAGCCATGTGAACATGTTGCATCAGAAGCCATGTCAACATGTCATGTCACAAGTTTTCATAACATATTTCCAAATCAAAGATACAATTGAAAAGAACTGAAATAGTAGATGACACAATCTCTAAAACACCAGGAACACATTCTTAATCACTTGATAATGCCACAACCAAGACCAAAACCTGAATTCATCTATATGAGTAGCAACACATGTTTAACCCTTATTTTTGGAATAGAAACACTTCAAAAAGTACAAATAAATACAATTGTAAAACTAATAACTTCTCTACAACATAATACCACTGCAACTGAACTATAAACATCTAGACCACACTGACTTATGGATATAAGAGTGTAACATAGATGCATAATAAAACACCATCTTCACACAATCATAAGATACATACCTATCTTCCACTATTCTGAAACCGTATAAGATACATACCTAGATTTCACTATTCTAAAACCATATAGGATTTATATCTGTCTTCCACTGCACTGTAGTTCAACACTAAAAACACACTTGTCTTCCATTGTACTATAGTACTCCAGTAAATACATACTTGCCTTCTACTGCACTATAGATATAGTACACTTTGTACTATAGTACTATACTAAATGCATACTTGTCATCTACTGCATTTTAGGTTCATTACAAAACCCCACATCTCCAAGAATAGAAAACTTCTAGACCACAAAGTTTGAGTGAACACAAACTCAAACTCCTCCAGAACACTATGTTTGACATAAATGACCACATACAATCAATCATATATTTCTAACAACCATAGGCTGATATGACTTATTATTTAATATTTTATTATTTTTTACTTTATAATTAAATTAATTAATTAATTAAAGTAGTCTATATGATATTATTTAAATTTAGGACACTTAACTAATTAATTTAATTTAACTATTTAATAATGTTAAATCATTAGTTGAATCATTTTCCTCCCTCAATTATATATAGAGAAAATAATTCATACTATAGTGAGAGAAGTTCCTACATGTATGAACATATATGATGACAACTATCCTTAATCCACTATCCAATTAATTTTTTGGACTTACCAATAGCAATGTTTAACATGCATGTTACCCAAATCGAGAAGAATGATCGATTTGTATGCAAGAGAAGCAAGAGCACACTCTCCTAGATTTTTCTTCTCCCATGAAGGTTTGTGTAGTTATAATTATGTGTCTTAATCTCTTTGTAGTTTTTTTATCACTTTTCATTTGCATTTTTTTGTTTCGACCTTATGATTTATACTAAATATATACTGACTATTATAGTAATATATCTATTATATAAGTATAAAATTAACTACTTGAAATTATAACAACTTGTAGATCATTAGGCAATATGTTTTAAAAATAGTCATTACATAATTAAGAATCAAAATAATTTAGTCAAATATTCGCATTCATCCTTTGATTAAATTAAACTATGATAGCCTATCCTTCTCACCTTTCAAGTTTGCACTTTGAAACTTTGTTTTATCTTCATAGATTATGCCTTCACTCACCCATGTTCTCTAGACTAGGGTACATGTCTTTCTTTGTTTCTTATTTTTCTTTTTGATGGAGTATGTTATATCATCCATAGAGAACTTATAGCTAGTTTATACAAGAGCATGAGCCTTTAGGTTGAAACCATATCAAGTAAGAGTCAAAGACTAAGGGGTATTTATTCTGCCAAATTTTCTTACAATGTAATCCTAACCTCTTATCTTATGATGATGAGGCCTTGCACTTAGTAAGATTAAGGGGTATCCATTCATTCTTTCTCTAGGATTAAACCTTATAATAAGGTGAATAGAACAAGTATATTGTCTCCTCCTCCACTCTGATTTTTTTTAAAACTTATCAATAGTTCTTCTTGAGACCCAATATTCTTGTGAGCTAGGTTGGAAAGATATTAGTTGAATAACATACCTAATTTTTAAGTTGGGCATAGAAGAAAAAAATTATTAGCTATATCTTCCTATCTCATTCTAATTAAATCATAAATTATGATAGGAAATATTGATGAAAAAAAACTTACTTAATCTTATGCAAAAAAATTCAAAATAACAAATTACAGACTATGGAAATTATTATCTTTAACTTCTTACCTAGGGAAGAAGACCTAATACATGAGAAAATTACAATAGTTATGGAATTCTTTTATTTAATGCTCAATATTTTAATATTAAAGTGCTAGTTGTTGTGACTTCAAAGTTACTAGTGTTGATTATGAGTATTGATAATTGCTTGAATGAATTCCTTAGACCTACAACATAACAAATCATGTGATGTCGCATCCGCACACCAATAAAACATGACTTAGTGCACACCGTCTATTGGTCTAAATCTTTTCTTAGGCCATTTTGGACACCTTAACAAAAAACATGGTGGTGTGACATCATATTTAATGATGTGGGCTTGAAACTTTAGTTATAAAAAAAGGACTAGAAAGTAAGCTATTGTAAGTTAATTGAGAGTGATTCAAAATTTATATTAAGAATCAGGTGCTCAACTATTGAATCATATCCCTTTAAAAAAAAGATCCTTTTAACATTCTTATATATAAGAAAAAATTGTTGTGTAGGATTTTTAGAGTTGCAAAGTTAGGGTCCCAACTACTAAATCTTCTTCCCTATAAAAAAACGTCCTTCAAATTTTTTATATAAAAGATAAGTTTGAATTAAAAAATAGTGATGCTAATTTCACATCATATGTGATGATGGAAACGTGGAACCTTATTTATATGCGTGTGACTTGCCAAGTAAGCCACTACATAATAAATTGGGAGTTATTTAAAACTACCATGTAGAATTTTGAGAAATATGAAGCTAAGGTATTCAATACTAAATTCACCCTCTTATAAGAAAATCCTTTTAGCTTTGTTATAGAAAAAATAGAAAATGCTATGTAGGATTTTGAGAGCCGCAAAATTAGGGTGCTCAATGGCCAAATCCTCTTCCCTAAAGAAAATTCTTTTAACATTGTTTTATGTAGGAGATGTGTCAACCAAGCTATTGTAAGGAATTTGGGAGTGATTAATATTTTCCATGTAGAATTTTGAGAAATGCAAAGTTAGGGCCTACTAGTTGAGCATGTTTCAATAGTTGTTATAGTATTTTTTATTTAACACCTAATATTTTAATAGTGAAGCCCTAGTAGTTGTGATATTAAAGTTGTTAGTTTTGACCATGAGTACTAATAATTGCATGAAATGTATTTCTTAGATCGAAAATGTAACAACTATTGTGATGTCACAATCAACACATCAATAAAACATGACATAGTGCATAACTATTTGTTTATTTATTTATTTTTCACAGGGGAGGTGGTGGGGGCATTCAGAAATCATGTTGACATGGCATCATATTTCATGACATGGACTTGAAACTTTAGTCAAAAGTACAAAAATTGTCATGTAAACTACTATAAAAAGATGGGAGTGATTCAAAATTGCTATGGAGGATTTACATAAGCATTGAGCTAAGGTGCTCAACTATTGAGTCCTCTCCCCTATAGAAAACCCCTTTTAACATTGTTATATAAAAGAGAAGGTCTCTATAAAAAAAATAGTAAAGTTCACGTGGCATTGTATATGATGATGTAGAACTGGAACCTTAATTATTAGTAGGGACATTCCAAGTAAGGTATTGTAGTACCTGAGTGATTTGAGAATGTTGCATAAATTTTAAAAGGCACATAATTAAGATGTTCAACTACTTAATGCTCTCCTCCATATAAAAATCATTTTAACATTATTATGTAAAAGAAAGGTTTGTATTAAAAAATAATGATATGCCTAGTAACATTTCCTTTGTCTTTATATACAAAGTTTTCAAAGATGAGTTAATTGGAGCAATAACATCAATACAATAGGGTGACCCATTTAGCGCAGTGGTTAAAACACTTCGTGGTGAGGTTGTCACCAAGGTTCAAATCCCCATTGGGCCATTGTGCTCGTAGGCTTGTGTCTTTGTGGGGTCCTTGTGCTCACGACTTTGAATGATTAGAGTGTTTGGTAGTGTTTGTAGTGTTTCTTAAACTATTGATAAGGATGCATAGTGAGTACTATTGAAAACCTGGACTTCAATCCTTAGTTACCAGTACAAGAATTTCCAAGTAATTTATTATAAAAAAAAATGGGAATGATTTAAAATTGCTATATGGGATTTTGAGAAGCATTAAGTTAGGGTGCTCAATTATTGAATCCTCACCCCTAGAAAAAAAATTCTTCCAACATTGTTATATAAAAGACAGGTTTCTATCAAAAAACTAGCAATGTTGATGTGGCATTGTATTTGATTATGTGGACCTGAAATCTTAGTTATAAGCATGGACATGCCAAGTAAGCAAAAGTAAGAAAAACAAGAGTGATTTAAAAATGTCATTGCAGGTTTTGAGAGGCTCAAAGTTAAGATGCTTAATTACTAAATCATCTCCTCTATAGAAAAATCACTTTAATGTTGTTATAAAAAAGACAAGTCTATATTTAAAAATGGAGATGTTGGCATTGTATGCACCCAAAAATGGTCGCCTAGACTTTGGGCCCCATTTATTTGATTTATCAATCCTGAATCATTTTTATCAATAATCAATATTTTCAACATTATCAATTTCTTGATCAAATCCTAATTTCGATCATATATTGGATTTTTATCCTTGGGCTAACCATTTATCCTAAGTCTTTATTTGATTAAAAGGAATATTTCCTCCCCTTTTAATAAATAAAAAGCCCCCACTTTTCCTCTTATCCTAAGTTGCACAAACAAAGCATTATTCATATTTTATAAAAGGGAAAAAGGCACTTTTGTCTCACATGAGGCTCAAAAGTCAACACTTCACTCTCATTGGAGGATGTTTGTGCACATGGATTGCTCCTCTTTCAACCTCCACCGCTGATTAAGTCCTTTTGCCTCTTAATCTCCATGGTCCATTTCTCCTCATTTCTTATAAAAGGAGAGCTCTCTCCTCCATTTGCATATAGATATATATCCTTGTTTTATGCTATTGTTATGCTGCAGGTTTTGGAGCTCTCTTTGAAGACACTCAAGCTTTGAAGCCTTGACATTCTTAGTTGCATTTCATTTAGTTTGCTTTCATAGTTGCATTCATGGCATTCTTAGTGTAGATTTCCTTTTATGCAATCTCACATAGTCTAAATAGGAAGGATTTGTAATCTATTGCTATTTCCTTTCATAGATTAGATTTCTTTTCAAGCATTGCATTGTTATCATTTAGCTTAGTTTGCACATTCATACTAGTTGCATTTACATTTCATTTCCATTTAGATTCTTGGAGATATTGGCACTCTTGCCCTTGTCTTCATTGTGAATCTCTCATTGTATGGTTGACTAGCAAGGTCACCTTCTTGTAGCTCTAGCTGAGAGCAAAACTCATAGTCCCTTGCAACTCCATGCATAGAGAGCTATGAGCCGCTTTGTGAGGCCTCACTCTTGAGCAACCTTGCAAGTAATGGTTCATAGAAGTGCACATTTTAGTGTGTACATTTCTGGCGCCCACCGTGGGGCAGAGTAGATAGCTTTGTCCTTTTATTTGATGCATTTTTCGTCATTTTCGGATTAACTGTCGAAAAAATCTGTGTCTCTGGTTTTCTGTCTCAGATTATCGCGCGACACTTCTCAGAAATATCGCGCGATATACTTCCTGTCTTGGCGCGATACTTCGCTCGGAAAAAGTATCGCACGCCTATAGCGAAGTCTATCGCCTGGCATCGGGCGAAGTATCGCCTGGCATCGTGCGAAGTATCGCTCGACTGGGGAAGTATCGCCCGACCATAGGAAACTGTGTCGCGCGATACTGTTGGAGACTGAGAAACATCGCCTGGTCTGGCAGAGACTTGCACTTTCAATTTTTTTGTCCGAATTCGACTATTTTAGCTTGCTGTTCTGTTTTACTTTGTTTAAATAAGTCTAACCCACATTTTTTAGCTTAAATCCATTAGATTATTGCACATTGACATTTGGATTTTGATTTTGCTAACATTGTGGGCCTAACAAGTTGTGTTTGTAGGAGCTCTCCTTTGCTTAAAAATTGCTAAAAACGCATGTCAAAGAGGGCTACTAACAGTTTTTGCAGGGCTGCCCAAGCATAAAAACAAAAAAAAAATTCCATTTCTTGCTTGTTGTTGTTTTTCTTTCATTTGTGGCATTTACTAATTGTATTAGGAATCTTAATACCTTGTGAAAGGGATTTTGAGGTGGTAGGAGAAGTATGCTCTTCACCTTTAGGTGAATCAGAAAATCTTGACCCATCTTAAGGTTTTGGAAGCAAGGGGGTAATTGATTTCTTTGTTTGGTGTGTTTGGGAAAAATTCTTGAGATAGGGGAGTATGCTCTTCACCCTTGTGGTGAATCAAAAACCTTGAACCTCAAGATTTGATCCATTTTGTTTAGTTTAGGAATCCTTTAGAGGGCCTGCTCTTGAGCAATCAAGAGGAACGACTCAAGTGGGGACAACCTTGTCATCATTCTCCTTGGTGGCAAGTGATTCCAACTCACTATAATCTCAAGGCTATCAAGGACACCAAAAACCTTGATAGACATAACACTTGTCTTCGCTTGATGTAAGTACTTGTGGGATTGTGACCATGAGGAAAACATTGAGCAAGAATGCTTAAGGTACTCTTGAGGCCGCGAGGTCCTAGTCCTTTATGAGGAGCAAGAGGGGTGTTGTGAACGGAAATCCTTATTAAGAACCATTAGATAGAAGCCACCCTCTTTTAGCCGCTTATCTTCTTAGTGCAAGGATTGATCCAAGTGGTTTACCCGGATCACCTTAAGATACTCACCATATGTGTCCCTTTGGTTGTGTCATTTTGACATTTCCATGACAAAGCCAATATCTCTTGTGGGCAACCACTTGGTGTGAGGCAAGGGGGCATCAAGTTGTGGGCTAAGTTGGTAAGTATTGAGCCTTGTCTTGTAGGTAGTAATTGCTTGAATTGTCTTCGATTGTGTGATACCAGTGTGAACGTTCTCAACATACAAACAATCGGTAGCATTCATAGGGTGCTTTTTCAATTTTGATATCACAAGTGTTTGTCTTGGCAAGGTTGCTTTTGCCCTTGTTTCAAGTGCTTGAAGACATGTTTGATCCTTTACTGTTTGCAAACCTGTCCAAATGCTGTTGAATTTGTGACTGAAACCAAGAACATCAACCCTCAGACTGAAAATTTTGACCAAACAGACCCAAAAACGCAAATTTCACACAATTTTGGTCAAGAGTTGAATAATTCTGTAACAGTATCGCACCCTGTAAGGCGAAGTATCGTGCGATACTTCGCACATGCTAGAAATATCGCACCCTTTGAAGAGAAATATCGCGCGATAGTTCGCCCCTGACGGACTATCGCCCTGCCTGCCTGGGGTATATCGCCCTATAGTATTAAGAAGTATCGCCTGTCTTAGGGTGAAGTATCGCACGGGTAGAGGTTTATCGCCCCAGTAGCCTGGAGTATATCGCCTGACTCATTTTTGTCGTGCTTAAATTTTGGTCAGTTTCAGTTGCTGTCAATTAGGCCAGGTCCTAGAACAGGCTTCTCACCCTGACGTTTGAGATTTGTCTTGACTCCAAATCTCTGGTTCTTAGTTCTTCGGGATAGCATCGTTTGGTTTACAAAGTCACTTTGGAATAATTGTCAAGTTAGAAAGCCATTCTTGGTGCCAAGGTTCATCTTTAAAAGTGTTAGCTATATTCTGGGAAAATTTCAGTTCTCTTATTGTCCAAATCGCTTTCATTTTCAATTATCTTTTGGCCTAGTCCAACCTCCTGATTCAAAAGTGCAAGGGTAGTCACCCTTTGATTTGAAGCACCTCTTTGACAGTGTTGGTAAAGCCCCCTTTCTTTTCTTTTTTTCATCTTTCTTTGGACAATAGAGGATTTCGATTATCCTAGTTTGGTGTGGACACTTTGAAAGGTCACCTTATCATTGAGAATATCTCTCTTTCATGTCAGTTACGACAAGGTATCAAGTTAATCAAGGGAAGCGACCCCCTGTTGCCTTTAGCCAGTTACCACCTATCAAGACCCGTCGACAACCTAAGGGAAAAGGACCCCTTTTTGACCAATCTCCTAAGAGTGAATCCGAGGTTTGTTTCAATCCGGGAGCTAACCCTAGTGAAGTGAGCACCTCTTTCATACCACTTTCATCAAGCATGGACATGAGTTACACTTTCACTCGACAACAAAGAGAAGCCATGAATCAAACTCTCGAGGATATCTTTCAACGACACAGAGGAGAGTATGGTGGTTCTTCTCATGCCAGTCCACCCGGGTCACCTCCTAACAACGCGAGGTATTTTGATGCTCAACAACGAGCTGAAAGACAGCATAAGTCAGCCCACTCAGATTCAGGGTCACAACACGAAGACCAGAACAACGAATCTAGTGATCACCATATCAACGCAGCTAATGCAATAAGGCATTCAAGACAAACCTCCCCACTTAAGGACACTTCTCGATATGCAAATACAAGATTAAGAAGCATTGAGAGAGAGAAGCAAGCCTACTTAGATGAACAGGCTGCAAAAAAGGAAAAATTCTGACAACTAGAGGAAGAGGAACGTGCATTGTTGGATATACAGAAAAGAGTCGCCCAAGAAGAAGAAGATAGACTCTATGCACAACAACTCCAAAATCGATCTAACAGGAGGGGAGCCAATAGTGGGACCAACTCGCCCCCATCTACCCCTTCCCCTAGCCCTCGAAGAAGAT
Organism: Chamaecyparis obtusa; assembly: GCA_027943335.1. Taxonomy (NCBI): domain Eukaryota; kingdom Viridiplantae; phylum Streptophyta; class Pinopsida; order Cupressales; family Cupressaceae; genus Chamaecyparis; species Chamaecyparis obtusa. The sequence goes on from BSBK01008033.1 coordinate 270,537, forward strand.
CAAAGACACCCTCACGATCCCCAAGTCCTAGAGGAAGAAGGACTTCAAGATATGACCATCATAGGGGACAATCCTCTCATAGACATTCAAAGCAACCCTCCCAACGAGCACATCATGGCTCACAACATGGAGGCAGTTATGCTAATCATATGGACTTCATGACTATGCAACAAGAACCATCCTTTCAAGCCTATGTGGAGCAATACGTGGAACAAAACAAAGACCAATTTTTGGAAAGTCTTATCAACAAAGGCGCTAAAGTTCCATATAACTTTGATGTTCACCAAAAAATCAAGAAACAGAATCCTTCAACTGATGAGTTAATCTTACAAATGCAAAAGGATATAGACAGAATGAAGGCTCCCAAGAGTACATTTCATTTGGACTCCATATGTGCTAATCCCATTGACAAAAGTGTGGTGATGGTAGAATTCCCTAAGAAAGTTGAATTCCCAACATACGACAAATATGATGGCACGGGTGACCCTCATGACCATGTTCGACAATTCTACATAATGAGCTTTTCCTTTCACCACGAAGACTCCTACTTGCTGAGATTATTCCCAAGGAGTTTAAAAGGTCAAGCCATGGAATGGTTCACCAACCTTTCCCCTCCAGTAAGGACATTTAGAGAACTTGTCCAAAGATTTGTGCAACATTTTGCTTACAATTTATCTAGGTCGGTCACCATGCTTGATTTGTGTAAACTTAAGCAAAATCAAGGGGAATCTTTTGTCACCTTTTTGCAACGATGGAGGCGATTGTGTTCGAAATACCCAAGGACAATCCCTGAAGAAGAGAGAATTGATATCATTGTGAACAATCTAATACCAGAACTCAAGTATGAAGTCAAGAAGATTCCATTTAATTCTTTTGATACTATGGTAGAGGTGGCATGTCGCATTGAGGATGTCCTGAAAGAACAAGGAATTTTGGCTAAACCAACAAATAACAACAATAGCCAAAATAACAATACTAATGGTAACAAGGACAAAAAGAACTCTTATTGGAACAAAAACAAGCAAGTCGTCAACGACGGAGTTGTTGATTCATCTCAGGTCAAAAATGAAGGAGTTCTTAATCTCTCTCATGCAGTTCAAGCTATGAAGTGGCAAACATCATCAACGCAACAAGACAAACCTCAGTATCAAAAGAGATCTAAAACAGAGAAAAGACAATTCACTAAATTGGGAGAATCCTATGCAGATGTTTTTAAGACACTCGTTGCTCATAATCTGGCGCACCCACAGGATCCTACAAAACATCGAATACCAGATCCTTTACCTCATTGGTGGGATGCTAAGGCTTTTTGCGTTTTCCATAATGGGATTGGACACGACATAGAAAATTGTTTCAAACTCAAGCATCTTGTCCAAGACCTTATTGAGAAAGCACAATTACAAGTGGATGGGTTAACTACTAATGCAGACCATAAAGCCTTTAAAGAGCCCTTGCCTAAATATGAAAAAGGAGAGAATTCTAGTAAGAATGGCAAGGCGGCTATTAACTATACATACACACACGCTGATAATGTGATTAACAGGCTTGAAGTGGCTGACGATAATATCAACATGGTGAGAAAGAAAGATCCTTATGGACATAGTGTGGACTCAATTCCTATGACTAATGAAAGACCCGCTGTGGTGATAAGAGGTCCTCACACACAAGGAATGCCCCGGTCCCTCAATGTTGTCACTAGGGGTCAGGCTCAAGCACCCATTATCATCAAAGGTCCTAGCACTAGCAAGTCTAAACAACCCATGTCCAAAGGTGCTCCTCCAAAACCCGTCGTTGGTCCTGATTCCAATTATAACCTTATTGACCAACTACAACGAACACCCGCTCAGATATCCATTTTTGAGCTTTTAGAATTATCTCCTAAGCACAAGCGCGTCCTCGAGGATGCCTTGCGAGCAGTCAATGTCCCTAATAACTTAGATATCGACCAATTCCAAAACATGGTCAACCATTTGGCTAGCCCTCATTTCCTCACCTTCTCAGAAGAAGATGACAAATCCATTAGTCACCCACATAATTTGGCCTTACACATCGAGGTCATGATTCATAAAACCCGTGTTAGGCGTGTACTGATAGATGGGGGTGCGGGGCTCAATATTTGTACTCTGAGTTTGCTGCTAGCTCTAGGGTATTCTGAGAACGTCATTGACACAAAGAAAAGAATCACAATCAAAGCATATGATGAAGCAGAAAGAAGTTCTAGGGGAGTGGCTGTTTTGCCTATTCGTATTGGTCCTGTAGAAAGAGACATATTATTCCAAATTGTTGATGTTGGACCTCTCGCCTACAACATTTTGCTAGGTAGGCCATGGATTCATGAAATGCAGGCAGTCCCATCGACATATCACCAGTGTGTTAAATTCCCCCATAATGGTGTAGAAATTTGCATCCCGGGAGACAGTGCTCTATTAGTCAATAACATTTCTGCGGGATCACATGTACCTTTGAATAGAGAAGCTGACAATCCTAGTAGTTCACTTGAACAATGCAAGCAGAAATTCAAGACCATGGACCTTGGGATGGGAGATTATAAGATTGATTCTTTTACAAAAATGCCAATCTCTCCTAGGTCTTATGGGAGACCCTCCCCAAATGTGAAACCTTCATCATCAGCAATGACGTTATTTGGGAAATTTGTTGAGTCTTCGGTCCCCATTCAAGAAGAGAAAGAGGAAGTTGCTGTAAGGAACTGGATATATCACGAAGAGAAATACAAACATAATGAGAATTTTGCTCCTTCACCTGAAACTTATGGGAAAGGATATACACTGGTCAAAAATATGGGATATCCGGGATTTGGTCCCCTTAGTCATAGGCTGGACGCTAAAGCTGAGCCTCTTGATCATGCTCTTTTTGGACGCAAAAATAAGTCCACGATTGGCTTGGGTTTTGACAATAAGAAACAGAAAGGTATCCCTGTCCCAGCTGCAACGGACAGTGATAGTGATGCAGATTATACACCCAATCTCTCCAACCAACAAGATGTGTCTGATGATTGGGTGCCCTCAACGAATCTCCTTTGGGGAGATTCCACAGATTTGATGCTTAATAATCCTACTATCCCAGCTGCGACGGATAGTGATTGTGTGACTTCTAGATCGACAAAGGAAAGTGTTACTGTCCTAGCTGCGACGGATAGTACCAATACTAGCACTAGAGAGGGGGAAACCCTTCCTAACCTTGAGGCTTCTACATCACGAGGCCTAAATGATGACTCAGAGACAGACTCCCATGAATATGAATGGGATTCACTTTCAGATGCAACAATTGATCTAGATGTGGATATTATTCATGCCTATAGTACCCAACCCGATGCAACTAACGATCCTAGTGTCAGACTAGAGGATTGCCCTCCTCAAATCGCCTTAGTAGACGACGCTTCGTTTGATAGGATGAGTCCCAATTCAGGTATCTTAGGAGAAGACTTGATGAGCTCCGATTATATGGTCACCAGAGATGACACCTTTCACATTCACAACATCGAACCTACCATTGACTTGCCCCTTGTCCACTTTGACCTGATTGACTGGCCCCAGCGCCACCATGAGCCCACATTCCTCACATTTCACAACGATTACGAAATTGCTTGCTATCTGAATGCTCTCGAACCCGTGGCTTCTTCCACCAGTGAACCAACAACCAGCATGACGGAGCCTGATATTAAGTACCTCAGTCTCAAAACAAAAGAGAAAAAGAAAAATAGGTCTGATGGCGAAAACCACTTTGTGGCGGTGTCAGAACCAAAAATAGTAAAAAGAAATGACGCATCCAAAGGTGAAAACCTCTTTGAGGCACCTAAGGATGGGGTACTTAATAACTTGCCGAGTTATTTCCAGGATAGATCATCAATATTGATTGAACCAACAAAGCCGGTCAATCTAAACACAGAAGAAAATCCTCAGATAGTCCATCTTGTTCAGTCTTTATCCGAGGAAGAGGCCAAGGCATATGTACAGTTTTTACAGAAAAAGAAAATTAATTTTGCATGGACCTACTCAGACATGCCAGGGCTTGACACAAATCTCATAATGCATCACTTATCTATAGCTCCAGGAGTCAAGCCAGTCAAACAGAGACTAAGAAAAATGCATCCACATATAGCTCTACTTGTCAAAGGAGAATTAGAAAAGCTTTTGAAAGCTGGATTTATTAGAGCCATCGATTATGCAGAATGGATCTCAAACATAGTACCGGTATCCAAACATGATGGGTCCATTCGTGTCTGCACAGATTTTAGAGATCTAAACAAAGCATGCCCAAAGGATGACTTTCCACTTCCAAACATTGACATGATAGTGGACATGACGGCGGGCTATGACATATATTCCCTAATGGATGGTTTCTCGGGGTATAATCAAATCAAAATAGCTCCTGAAGACCAAGAGAAAACAGCCTTTACAGTGCGCATGGGGAACCTATTGTTGGAACGTCATGCCATTCGGGCTAAAGAATGCAGGAGCAACCTACCAAAGAGCTATGACAACTATCTTTCATGATATGATGCACAAAAATATGGAAGATTATGTGGATGATACCCTGGCAAAATCAAGAAAAAGGGACACACACCTCAATGATCTAGAAGTAATTCTAGATCGTATGGAACAATTTCAACTCAGATTGAATCCGAAGAAGTGCACATTTGGTGTCACCTCAGGCAAACTTTTAGGATTCATAATATCAGCAAAAGGTATCGAGGTTGATCCCGAAAAAGTCCAAGCAATCCTAGATATGCCACCTCCTCGAAATATCAGCCAAATGAGAAGTCTTCAAGGACGTCTTCAATCAATTAGGAGGTTTATTTCTCAGCTTGCAGATAGAGCGCAACCCTTCAACAAGACATTGCATAAGGGTGCTTCTTGTGTTTGGAACGAGGATTGTCAAAAGAGCCTAGATCAGATCAAACAATACTTGGCTAATCCTCCGATCTTAATGCCTCCTATTCCAGGGAAACCATTGCTTCTATATATCTCAGCTACAGACACTTCCCTGGGGGCATTATTGGCTCAAACAGATGATACTGGGAAAGAACGGGCCATCTACTATATCAGCCGTACTCTAGTCTCTTATGAGATCAATTACAATAATATTGAGAAATCTTGTCTCGCGGTGGTGTTTGCTTCTCAAAAGTTGCGCCACTACATGCTTGCACATACCATACACTTGATTGCCAAAATTGATCCCCTTAAATACTTGCTTGGTAAGGCTGCCCTGACGGGTAGACTTGCCAAATGGATGATGGTCCTCACTGAATTTGACATAGAGTACGTTGAAAGGAAGGCAATAAAAGGGCAAGCTATTGCTGACCAATTAGCTGATTTTCCAATCCAGGATAGTATGCCAGTCCAAGTGGAATTCCCAGATGAACACATCTTATATACCACTACTCGCACTTGGACAATGTTCTTTGATGGCTCCCGCATGCAAAATGGATCAGGTGCTGGAGTGTTATTTGTTTCTCCACATGGGTACAACATTCCGAAGTCTTATAAACTATTATTCCCATGTACCAATAATATTGCAGAATATGAAGCTTTAACTAATGGCTTGAAAATGGCTATAGAATGGAATATCACAGAATTACATGTCTTTGGGGATTCTCAGCTAATCATCAACCAAGTCAATGAAGAGTATCAAACCAAGGATGACAAATTGATACCCTATAAAAAGATGGTTGATTCTTTGAAACGCTATTTCACCTTTGTGACGTTTCAACAAATCCCTAGGATAGAGAACAAAGCTGCAGACGCCATGGCCACATTGGCTTCACTTCTTCAGTTGGAGACACATGAATCCAGATTTGAATTCCTGGTGGAAGAGCTACACCATCCCATCTTTGACTCATCTGAAAGCCGTGTCATTTGTGCCATTATCACACACGAGTCCTCCCGATATGGTGCTATCTATTCATATCTTCGTGATGGCATCATCCCTGACACATTCACCCGCTCCGAACGCCGAAACCTCATCTGTAACGCCTCTCGCCACACCCTCATCTCTGGTGACTTATATAGAAGGGGTTTAGATGGGACACTCCTTAGGTGCTTGGAAAAGGAGGAATCCAACCAAGCGTTAGCTGACATCCACGAGGGCATTTGTGGTGGGCATTCTAATGGTCTTTCCATGGCCCGAAGGTTGCTTAGGGCGGGATATTATTGGCCCACAATGCAGATAGACGCAATCACCTTTGCTAAGTCATGTGAAAAATGTCAGAAACACGGCAACCTGATTCATGCTCCGGGTAGGGAGCTAATCCCTTCTATTTCTCATTGGCCATTTCAGCGCTGGGCCTTTGATCTGGTTGGGAAAATTCACCCCAACTCATCAGGTGGACACAAGTTCATCATTACTGCCACTGACTACTTCACAAAATGGGTGGAGGCCGTACCACTTTCTGTTGCTTCAGGAAGGACCATTTCTTTGTTCATCTTGAACCATATCATTTGCCGATTTGGAGTGCCTTCTGAGATCATTACTGACAACGGAGGTCAATTTAAGAATAAAGACCTAAAGCACCTGTGCAAAAAGTTTAAAATCAAGCAACATTGGTCCTCCATATATTTCCCACAAGGAAACGGACAGGCCGAAGCTTCTAACAAAACCATTCTTAAGATTCTTCATAGAACAGTAATCAAGAATGGTAGGGATTGGCACTTACAAATCAATCCAGCACTATGGGCTTACCGAACAAGCATTCGCACACCTACAGGGGCCACTCCTTTTTCTCTCACCTATGGCGCTGAAGCAATATTGCCTTTAGAAGTCGAGATACCATCCCTTAGAGTCTCACTCAAAGGTTTGATTACAGATGAGGATTACCGTGCCATGAGGTTGCAGGAACTAGAACTTCTAGATGAGAAGCGTAAGGCTTCCTTTGATCATATGAGAGCGTATCAGAAGCGTATGTCCAAGGCATTCAACAAGAAGGTTCGCCCTAGAGAATTTCAAATAGGTGATCTTGTTTTACGAGAAAACCCTAAGAACCAGCAAAACAGAGAGCAAAAGGGCAAGTTTGAACCTAACTGGCTTGGACCATATGTCATCACAGCTGCTTTTGGTACTGGTGCGTATTTACTATCAGATCCTGATGGAGAACAGCTCCCTGATCCCATCAACATTGTGCACCTTAAGAAGTTCTATCCTTGATGCCCATTCTGTCTGGGGGCACCTTTTGTATATATCTTATTGGTCCTGAAAAAATACCAAAGAAATTGATATATGATGCTGAAAAAAATCCTAAAAAGCATAAAAAGTCCTGAAAAAAATATTAAAAAAATCAAAATATTCAAAAAAATTAAAAAATAGAAAAAGTGCCTTGGTGAAAACCTAGCAATAGGCGCCTTGGTAGCAAAAAAATCAAAAAAATGAAAAAATAAAAAAAATGATTCCAAGTGGTGAAAACCTGGAAACAGGCGCTACTTGAGGCCTTTGTACCCCTATTTGTTAGCATGCGTCCTCGACACTTAACCACTTTCCATCATGCCTTGACCTTATTTGGCCTAGTCTGGAATTGGTCTTTGTCTTTGTCTAGGGGGCATAACTGTTCGCATAGGTCCTTTTGGTGCGTTTGTCTCTTGGGGCATTTCACAACAGGTGTTTTTCAACACCACCCCAAACAGTGTTTTTCAACACTACCCTTGCGTCGAGTGTTTCTTAACACTTATCAGATGTCTTACCCAATAGTCCACAGTATGATGCGATATTTCCCATTTGCAGATATGATACTCAGAATTTGACTCTATGACCAACACACACGCACTTAAACAATCAACTCGCTGGCGATATGATGACTTTATTTTTCTTTGTGTGCTGTCTATGAGGATTTCTTTTGATGAGTGATCTCTCCCTGAGAAGTTTTCGATGATGCATAGCTAGAAGACTGAGGGAATGAGAACATGTTTTCTTTCTTCATCTGCTTGTGGGTATATTTTGTTGATCCTAACTGTCATGAGCATTTATGCTGGTCCTACTTGACACTATGGATTGACAAGGTATTATCCTTGACTGTTTTGCGAGTGCATGCTTTTAGCTATCCTGACTTTCATGTGTCCTGATACAAGCATAATCTCGCCATATCAAACTTAGGTAATCTTACTGCATTAGTCATCTTAACCTATATGTCTTTGATGCCTAGGTAAGATTTCCACATTTCTATTTGATAAAGATCATATTCATATCCACATAGTAATGCTAGTGTGCATTGTATGATCTTACGACGCTACCAATAATGCTCGATGATGATAATTAGATATCTATAAGCGTTGTGACCTTGCAAATCAACCACTTTCATAGTAGCTTGCATTTTTAGGGTCATGTTAGATTAGTTTTGCACTTTGCATATGGAGAGAGCTCTCCTTTTTAGCATTTATGGACTAGTTGGTCAACTGTGCTCATTTTCTGATTCTTCTTGATCATATCTTTCATTTCTAGTCTTTCATATCACATCATTTTCTATCCATTTTCGGACTCGAAATCGAAATCCGAGGTCATCTTCATAGTCAAAATCGCGTTTCAAAATCTTTCCCCCCTTTTTGCGCAGTTGGCTGATCTTTTGAGGCCTAATCTTTTAATCTTTGTTGGGGCATCGTCATTTCTTCATTTCCATGTCTTCCAAACTTCTAGTCTTTCATTCATATTCATTCTATTCCCTCATTTCTCACATTGACTGCATCTTTCCAGTCAGGCTGGGGCATGTTCTATTGCCTAATGGTTACCCTATTTGACCCTTACATTCGATTATGATTTGATCAATCCTTATCAATTCACTGTTCTCCTCTCTACCTGATTTTGATTTCGATTCCGAGGGGGCAGTACCTATGGGATTCTCATCCCCAATTGCTTGATTCTCTTGATTCAGACATCTTTTGTGAGCTTTCGCTCAAATTTGAGATTCTTATCTCCCATTTTTAGACATTGATTATTGCCTAGCAGCGACGGTGATAGTTTTGTCTAAAGCTTGATTTGCACCTAGCAGCGACGGTGTTGGTCTAAGCTTTTGTTTATGTTTGTCCAGATGTGATCCCGAATCGACCTCACATCTGAGTTGTTTTGTGATCCCAAATCGATCTCACATTGCAACTTCATTCTTTGACTGCATGTGTTCCCAAATCGATCACACATTAGTCAAAGAGGGGCAAATGTATGCACCCAAAAATGGTCGCCTAGACTTTGGGCCCCATTTATTTGATTTATCAATCCTGAATCATTTTTATCAATAATCAATATTTTCAACATTATCAATTTCTTGATCAAATCCTAATTTCGATCATATATTGGATTTTTATCCTTGGGCTAACCATTTATCCTAAGTCTTTATTTGATTAAAAGGAATATTTCCTCCCCTTTTAATAAATAAAAAGCCCCCACTTTTCCTCTTATCCTAAGTTGCACAAACAAAGCATTATTCATATTTTATAAAAGGGAAAAAGGCACTTTTGTCTCACATGAGGCTCAAAAGTCAACACTTCACTCTCATTGGAGGATGTTTGTGCACATGGATTGCTCCTCTTTCAACCTCCACCGCTGATTAAGTCCTTTTGCCTCTTAATCTCCATGGTCCATTTCTCCTCATTTCTTATAAAAGGAGAGCTCTCTCCTCCATTTGCATATAGATATATATCCTTGTTTTATGCTATTGTTATGCTGCAGGTTTTGGAGCTCTCTTTGAAGACACTCAAGCTTTGAAGCCTTGACATTCTTAGTTGCATTTCATTTAGTTTGCTTTCATAGTTGCATTCATGGCATTCTTAGTGTAGATTTCCTTTTATGCAATCTCACATAGTCTAAATAAGAAGGATTTGTAATCTATTGCTATTTCCTTTCATAGATTAGATTTCTTTTCAAGCATTGCATTGTTATCATTTAGCTTAGTTTGCACATTCATACTAGTTGCATTTACATTTCATTTCCATTTAGATTCTTGGAGATATTGGCACTCTTGCCCTTGTCTTCATTGTGAATCTCTCATTGTATGGTTGACTAGCAAGGTCACCTTCTTGTAGCTCTAGCTGAGAGCAAAACTCATAGTCCCTTGCAACTCCATGCATAGAGAGTTATGAGCCGCTTTGTGAGGCCTCACTCTTGAGCAACCTTGCAAGTAATGGTTCAAAGAAGTGCACATTTTAGTGTGTACAGGCATAGCATCATATTTGATAATGTGGATCTGAAACCTTACAAGCAAGGGACTAGGCAAGCAAACTCCTATAAGAAAAATAAGAGTGATTTGAAATTGCTATGTAGAATTTTTAGAACTACAAAATTAAGGTGCTCAAATATGGATTCCTCTCTCCTGTACAAAATTCCTTTTAACATCATTATATATAAAAGATAGACCTCTATTAAATAATAGTGATGCCTAACCAGGTATGTATGTGTTTTACAATGCAGAACCATTCTAGGTAAGTATATTTGGACCATAATTATTTCACATCTAAGAACTCTCATGTCAATTCAACTGATCCTACGCATTTTTTATATCATAAAGTTGATCTATGTCAGTTTGTAGATTCTTAAGATATCATTTGTTATTTTTCATAAAGCTAATCTATGTGCATTTCATTAGAAATTTGCTAGTTATGAAATAAAGCTTTATCAAAGTGGTCATATTCAGGCATTAAATATCTTTTTCCAAACAAAATATCATTTCAAGATGATTGTTCCTGTGTATTATTGCATCATAATAAAACTTTAGTTCTAACAATTGACTTGCCAAGTAAGCTCTTATGAAAAAATGGGGAGTGAATTGAAATTAAAAAGTTGTTCTCACTACTGAATCCTCTCCTCAATAGAAAAACCATTTTATCATTGTCATATAAAAGACATGTCTATACTAAAAAATAGTGATGCTGATATCGCATCATATTTGATGTTATAGATCTGAAATCTTAGTTATAAGAATGAAACTCGCCAAACAAATTACAATATCTGTAATTAAAATGATCAATTACTAAATTCTATCCTCATAAAAGACAGGTGTATTAAAAATTAGTGATCTGCTCAGTAACATTTCCTTTCAAAATCTGTTTTTACTTAATCAAAACATTTCCTCTGTCTTCACACGTAGAACTTTTCAAAGATAAGTTAATTGCAGCGAAACCATTCCTAAAATAGCAAATTTAACGTTTCTAAAACAGTCCATTGGGGTAGCACTGAAATCCCAATAATATAATACAAATCCCCTTGTGAGAGTTCCGTGCCCATGACGTGGGAACATATACAGATTTAACTGTTTTTGAAAGTTACGAAGAATAGATTAAAGAGCTGTGTGGACTGTAGTACATGGAATAACTGAAGTACAGACATATATTGAACGGAACGCCTTTTTCTCAACAGAAAAGCTGGGATTTTTCAGAATCCCCATGCATACAGATTACAACTGGTACATGAACACTCGAGTTGAGTGCAACGGACATGAATTGTAACAGTTAGAAGCCAAAAATGCAGGACAGAGATGTGAGACAGGAGAGAATATTATTGTCCTGGAATCCCATTAGCCAATGGGTATGGGCTGGATGATCAATTATACACGGAAATGTCTGTCTTGGGTTTTGTGCTCTGCTGATTTCCCACTAAACAAATTTGTGTTCAACGATTGTAGTAAAACTCGATTGAAAAATGTGATGGCAGATCCATTTTGTTTTGAAAGTGGTTTGAGAGTTTCAATGGTGTCCACAAATGTGGAAACAGGGGAATATGATTGTACACATTTGGACCAGATTAAAGTTTATCATGTTTACTGGTGTGGGTTTGATGATGAAGAAGTCTATTTTATAGAGGAAGGTGAGTATATTTATTATTTTTTAATAGGAATGATTGGATAATGTTTATGTCACCATTTTTTAGTTTAGTGATAGAGAATTTGTGTTCTTGAAAAAAAGGTCACAAGTTTAAAATCTACAAAGGGTAATTTGTAAGGGGTAGTTCCATATTACTCTAACCATATATAGACCCAAAAACTTATGGTAAGTATTGTGGACTATAAAAGCTCATTTCCTTTCCCTTCCTTTCTATATTTATATAGTGGAATACATGTAAATTAGAAGTCACCTTTGACTAAGTAAGTAGTTCAAATTGAATAAGTTTGAATCAAATTATGGCGAAAATGTTCGAACAAGAAAATATGATGTTATGAGTTTGGGCCAAATTATTGTAAAAAGTGTCTATTTCATATAGGAAGATAATGATATTTATTTATTATCTTTTAATGGAAATAGTCAAATTATGTAGATGTAAGCGTATCTATCTTTGTATAACATATTACATGTAAATCATAAATCATATTTCGGCTAAGTACATTTTGCAGATTGTATACATTTGGCCTAGATTAATGTCCACACTATTTGTTTAGTGGTGTGGGTTTAGTAAACTTTCATTAAAAGATGTGATGTCATGATATTGGAGGCCACATTTTCTTTTGAAAGAGCACTACCATCTTGAATGATATCCACAAACATCAAAGTTTGGGCCAATTTTTTATGGAAATAGTCCGATCATGTAGATATGAGCATCTGTGTCTTTATATAATAGAGTACAACTAAACCAAAACTCATATTTCGACTAAGTAGATAATGCAAAATGTATGCATTTGGCTTAGATTGATGTCTGCACAGTTTACTAATGTAGGTTTAATATGGAACTGCATTAAAAGGATGTTGTGATATTGGAGGCCATATTTTCTTTTGAGCGTGCACTGCCACCTTCAATGATATCCACAAATGTGAAAACTAGGGAATAAGATTCTACAATTTTGGGCCAAATTATGGTGAAAGTGTCTATTTCATAGAGGAAGATGGGTATATTTATTTATTTATTATTTTTTTAATAGAAATAGTGGGATTATGTAGATGTCACTATGTCTGTCATTATATAATGGATTGCATCTAAATCACAAGTCATAATTCTCCTTCTCCAGAAACAACAACTTACTTACTTCCCCCTCCCCACTCTTCCATCTTGATGATGGATCATGGAGTGTGATCTAAAATGTTGATGCAAAAGCCTCACACAATTAAATCGAGAAACAACAAATTATTAGCATAATGGGTTGTGGAAATCTAATGTCATTAAGTCATATTTTTGCTAAGTAGATCATGCAGGTTGTATACATTTAGGGTAGATTAATGTCGACATTGTTTAAATTGGTGTGGGTTTAATGATGAAGGTGTCTATTCCATATTTGGTTTTTTAATGAAACCGTTGGATTATGTAGATGCCAAAATATTTGGCTTTATATAGTGGATTACATCTAAATCAAAAGTCTTCTTTAATGTCCATGTTGTTTACGGTGTGAGCAATTTGTAGAAGTTTGCTAAGTAGATACTGGTGAAAACCTATACTCTGTAAATCATAGAAAATAAATATATAATAAATTTAAAATATATTAAAAGAAACTTGTTGGAGAGCTCATTTTGAGGGCTACAATCTTACAAATTATCTTGTCAATTTTATTCCATTTGAAGGTCCAACCTGAGGTTTGGAATTAAAATTTCTAAGGAAAAATTGAGTGAGAGAGTTAAAGTGTCTAGCAAAATACCTTTGTTCGAAGGACCTTTAAACAAAGGTGCCTTCAAGTGAACATTTGTTCATTTAGAAAACCTTTTCTCAAAGGACCACTTTTGTTCTAAAGTGTTTCTAGATGACCTTCATTGAAAGGTCCTTTGTTGAAGAAATATCTTTGAATGAAAATATCTAAATTTTTTACCACGCTCCCTTAAAAAGATTGGATGTCCCAAGTTTGGGACTTATTATTGTGGGATTTCCCCCTACTAAGGGCATCCTCGAGCCACAACTATTTCCTATCAATTATGAGGCTTCTATGGATATATGCTATTATATTTGGGGGTCAAATGACACTATATTTTCCATGATAACTTATCTTTATTGAATTTATATTATTTTTTATACATTGCCAACCCTTTTTATAATGTATTTGCATTGATTGTATGCAATTGCTTGGAAGGATCACATGACATCATCAACATTTCCTCTTATTTATGCATGATTGCCACATAACTTAAAGCTATTCATAGATGGTATTATACTATTATAGATACCCCAAGGAACTACATATCCATAATATTTCTTAAGGGGGCATCTCTCTCCCCACCTCTTTTTTGTTCCTTTTTATTATGGATATTACAATATTATTTTGAATTTCTACATTATGCTACTCATTTATTTCATTTCTATTTTATAGGTTGTCTAGATGGAGCACCCATTTCAGCAATTAAGTACCAAGATAAAATATTCATCTGTATCAAAAAAGATTATTTGTATATTTGCATTTAATTTCATGTTGGTTTTTTATTTTTATTTTGACATGAATTCTCATAACAGTTCTCTTATGTTGGTGTGTTTAATTGTTGAGCCTAGTATTTCATTCTCCTAGGACATAGACACACATAAATTAATTAAATTTACTTAGGAACCACACAGGATCTTTCAAGAGCATTTCCACTTTAGGTGGTGTATTCCACTTTGTGTTGACTCCACCTTTAGTGCACTTATCATTTTATAATTATGATGGTCCACTATTTTGATAGGTTCAAAACCCATATGCATATTATAGAATTCCAATTTTCTTCCATCATGGACGAGATATTCAAATACTTATCTCCAATTCTCTACCAAAGAAAGAGGACAATATTGGAAACATGGTAGACTATGATGACATTTTCTAAAGGATTATCTTTTTCTATAGCCTCATTATTCTCACATCATCCTCATAACAATGCTCAGTAAAATTAAATTTTACCTTGGTTCCATCCATTGTTGCAACTCCTTTACTTCCAAATACGATTTCACTAAAACATAAACTTGTTGTATAAATAAATTTGTGTTGTTATTGATGTCAAACTTATTTTAATTTATGTCAACTATGGTTCAAAAGACAAGTTCAATGGGGTACCTATGTGTTTTAGAATGGTGCAGTGTTAGAAGTATACATATCTATTGGCATTGGTATATGGAGACTATTAAAGGTGATTGCATATAGTATATCCAAATGTTTTAGGCCTATTCCAAAGTGTTGAAAAAATAGTCAAGTGTTTGCAGAAAGAAGTTGGATAAGTATGAATGTTTTAGTGTGTAGTTTCACAAACAGAGTTTAATATCCTGGTCCACATCATGGTACATTGATTCATATCATCTTACAATTGAATTATGATGTTGGTAGATGTAAATGGATGTGAGATCTCAGGTTTCATGTTGCCATTTGGTCTACATATAAGTTAGTGATGTTCTAAGGTTTTTCCATGTAGAGACAGTGTATTAGTCAGTAGTAATTATTTGCATTCCTTCACCTTTAGTTTTGATATTGTTGTGTTTCTATAATATTGTTGGAGATTTGCCAGCAAGCTAGTGTTGACTGTATGTTTTTCATTGATGACAACATATGGTAAGCAACATGCGTGGAAGCCTGATGGAGAGATCCTTGAGCATATGTTGTGTGGATATGTTATTAGCATGATATCATAGACGTAGAGGTTTATTCTGAGTGAAGATAGTAATACAGTTGTTTATATCAATAGTGTTCCTGGCAAGTCCCAGGAAGAGTTTTGTAAGTGATTTGCAGTACAGTTGTAATGGAGCCTTGCGCGTTTATATTTATGTTGTAGACATGTTAATGAATCTATGTTCATGGACGTAGAGTTAGTTGTGTAGTACAGGTTGAGTTATGATGTTTCTAGTTGACAGTTACAGTTCCCTGAGTTTATCTGATGGAGCTAAAATTGTTTATATTGTTGTAGTAGTTGCGCCTCTCATTTTGATGTGCATGTTTGGATTAGTGTTTGGAGAAGATTTAATAATTTTTGGTTAAGAGCGCATAACATATTTCAGCATGAGAAGAAATTATCAGTTAATTTAGTGGAGCCGACAGTGTGAAGTGATGCATCTACTCATATGGAGTTGCACGGTCCTAATTAGTGTTGTGTGCTTAGTATAGCTGTTGGAGATGTTATTGGAGAGTTATATTTTTTCTCTAATATGATTTCAAGGAACTTCTAATAGGCCAACTTGATTATATCATTTGGAGAAAGATACTTATAGTCGGTCAGTTGTGATCGCTAAGTATGGCAAATAGTTGAAAGACAAGAGCAGAGTAGAAGGTGTGAAGTATTGAGCCATCAATAGAAGGTCTATATGACTAAGAAGGAAGTGTATGCAATTCATTATAACTAATCCAAACAATAGGTCTAACTCGTAGCTCACCAAGATCCAAATATAGTTTATATTTGTTAAGTACAAGGTTGTAGCCTTCACCCATTTGAGCAGTGAGCTCCCGGACAGTTTGTACTCACCCCTAACAGGGTTAATTATAAAAGACTCCTAATAGGGTCTGACCTTTGACCAGGTCATTGTACTTAATGCATTATAAAGATCAAATCCTAATAGGGTTGTAAGATCTTCTAACAGGGATCATTATACTCTAGTGCAGTTTATAGTGGGTGCTAATTCCCACTAGGGTTTTTACCTATTTGGGTCTCCCCGTAACCAAAATTGTGGTGTTGTGTTAAGTTTTCTTATATTTTTTTTATGCTTACTGTTCTTCTATACTTAATTGGATAAAGAATTGAATCTTGTAGATAACTGATTCACCCCCCCCCCTCTCTCAGTTATCACTTAGGACTATTCCAAACAATTGGTATCAAAGCTAAGTGCCTTTGAGAGAAATTTTAACTGCTTGAGGTTGATCAGATGGCATTCTTTAGAAAAGAAAGTCCTAAGTTTGATGGAGAGAACTATCTAGATTGGAAGAACAAAATGATGAGACATTTGCATTGCATTGCCTTTGAGATTTTTGAAGTAGCTACTAAAGAAGTTCAGATTCCCTCTTTGTCAAATCTTGCAAAGGAAGATGCAACTCTTAAGCAGAAGGAGATGTTTACTCAAAATGCTATTTCCAAAGAAGCCCTTATCAGCACCTTGTCTAACAATGAGTTTTCAAAGATCAAGAAAGTAGATAAAGCCTACAAGATATGGAAGTATCTAGAAGACATGTTTGAAGGAGATGTCCAAGCCAAGAATGCATGCAGAAAGACATGGAAGAAAAAGTACAATACATTGGAGATGCTACCTAAAGAGAACATCAGAGCCTACAATCAAAGATTAATGAAGCTATTGCAGGAATCAGAAACAATGATGGAGAAATTTTAGAAGAAGACATAATGGATAAGTTGATGACCACTCTGATAGCATAATATGAGAGCAAGATAAACATCCTAGATGAGACTATGCAATTTTTAAAAGACTTCAAAATAGAGACTTTAATAAGAAAGATTTTAGGATTTGAAATATCAAGTTTGAAGACAAAGCCTAAAAGTGAGATAGCCTTCAAAGCTTCAGTCCATGGTAAGAAATCCTTGAACACTTCTGGTAATTTTGATGATGATGATGAAGATAAAGAACTAGATGATTTCATTTCTATGATTGCTAAGAAAGAAAGAAAAGAAAAATTAAAATATGAAGGTTAGTTACCATTCAAATGCTTTTCATGTAACAAGATTGGTCACTTTGCATCTAAGTGTCCTACAAGAGTCAAGAAGTTCAAAACTAATTACAATCCTAAGTATACAAAAGAATGTTACTATGCTTGAGATGGAGTATCAGATGAAGATTCAATAGAAGATGAAATTGGATTCATTGCTATTGAATATATGGAGAAGATGTTTGATGAGATGGATCTTGAAGATGAAAAGAAAGCACAAGAGTTAGCATTAATTTCACAAGCTGACATTAGAACAGACTAGATCATTGATAGCAGTTGTTCACATCACATGACAAGAGACAAAGCTAGATTTGTACATTTGGATAAGTACAAAGGCGGCATGGTTATATTTGGAGACAACACTCCTAAACCTATCATAGGTAGAGGAGCTATCACCTTGGATGGAAAGAATAACACTGATGATGTTCTATATGTTGATGGTTTGCAACATAACCTACTAAGTGTTGGACAGTTGCTTGATAAAGGATATCAGTTGGAATTAAAAGACAATAAGTGCATCATTAATAACAAAGAAGGAGAAATGATTGCATCAAGTTCAAAGACAAAAGGTAATGTTTTTTCATCTTAATTCAGAAGCAAGTTGTTTTGTTGCTAAAGTAGATGACAATTGGTTATGGCACAAAAGACTATGTCACATCAATTTTGACAACATAGTAAAGATAAGAAATGTAAAGGTAGTAAGAGACCTTCCTAACATTGTAAAACTAGTTGATACAATATGCAAGGAATGTGTGATGGGAAAGCATGCAAGGAATTCATTCAGAAGCAAGCATAATTTGGCAAAGAACAAATTGGATCTAGTGCATATAGACCTATGTGGACCAACTCAAACAAGATCATACTATGGTGAAATATACTTTATTTTGTTTGTTGATGATTATTCTAGAATGATGTGGGTTGCGTTCTTAAAAGACAAATCAGAAGCATTTGATAAGTTCAAAATATTCATAGCTAAAGTTGAAAATGAGTCTGGATTAAAGATAAAATGTCTGAGATCAGATAGAGGAGGATAATTTACCTTTGACAAATTTTATGAGTATTGCAAAGAACATGGGATAAAGAGACAACTAAGTGCACCTAGAACCCCTCAGTAGAATGGAATTGCAGAAAGAAGGAATAGGATCATACTTGACACAACGCGCACCATTATGATTGAAGGAAAAGTTGCACACACCTATTGGAGAGATGTGGTCAATACTACAGTCTATACTACCACTAGAATTAAATTGAGGCTAGGCACAGACAAGAAACCTTATGAGCTATGGTTTGGGAATTTACCTACAGTAAAATACTTTAGAATCTTTGGAAGCAAGTGCTACATCAAGAGAGATGAAGCTATTGGCATGTTTGATGAAAGAAGTGATGAAGGTATTTTTCTTGGTTACTCTACTAAAAGCAAAACTTATAGATGTTTTAACTTAAGATTGAAGAAGATTATTGAAAGTGCACATGTAAAGACTGATGAGAAGTTTATGATTCAAGAAAGATATCATTATTATGAACCTATGATTAAATAAGAACCTAGTCCTATGGATAGAGAAATAGTTGTTGAAGAAATGTTTGATAGCATTGATGTATTTTTCAATGACCCTAAAATAATTGAAGAAGAATCACAAAAGATAGATGAAAGAGTCAAACCTAATGTTCCTAAATTAACATCTAGATATCATTCAAAGGAAGACATCATTGGAGATCAGAATATCAAATTCATGACAAGATCAAAAGAAAAAATTTCCATAGCTGATGAAGTGGTATGTTTACTTTCACAAATTGAACTTGTAAATGTTGAAGATGCATGTAATGATTCAGATTGGCATAAAGAAAGGAAAGAAGAGTTAGATCAAATAATTAATAATGATACATGGGAATTGGTCCCTAGACCTAGTGACAAGAATGTGATTGGAACCAAGTGGATATTAAAAAACAAGATGAATGAAGATGGAACAGTAGTAAGAAATAAAGCAAGACTAGTATGTAAAGGATATGCGCAAAGAGAAGGAATTGATTATTCTAATACATTTGCCACTATAAGAAGATTGGAAGAAATAAAGTTATTTCTAGCCTATGCTACATTCAAAGACTTTAAAGTATATCAGATGGATGTCAAGTCAGCATTCCTGAATGGAGAGTTGAAGGAAGAAGTTTACATAGAGCAGGCTCTTGAAGGATTTACTTTATCAGACAGACCTGATGTGGTATGCAGACTAAAGAAATCCCTCTATGGACTTAAGAAATCCCCTAGAGAATGGTATGAAAGACTAGATGGTTACTTGACAAAGATTGGATTCAAGAAAGGAGTAACAGACTGTAACTTATTCATAAGAGAGACACCTAATGGATTACTACTTGTTGCTATTTTTGTTGATGACATTATTTTTGGTGGTAATGACAAGCTTAGTGTAGTATTTGCTAAAGAAATGCAGAGTGAATTTGAAATGAGCATGATTGGACCTATCAAGTACTTTTTGGGACTGAATATGCAACAGGTAGACAAAGGTTATTTCATTAATCAATCTAAGTATGTGAAAGAGATATTGAAGAAATTCAAGATGGATGATTGCAAGCTAGTAAGTACCCCTATGATGACAGGATCCAAGCTTTCAAAAGAAGATGATTCTACAACAGTAGACAACCTTATATAAGTCTATGATTGGTAAACTCATATATCTTACTCAATCTAGACCTGATATTTCTAATGCAGTTGGTATAGCTGGAAGATTTGCAACAGAACCTAAACAAAGTCATCTTATGGAAATAAAGAGGATATTCACATATTTGAAAGAAACTATAGACTATGGTTTATGGTATCCTAATTCAGAGGATGTAAACCTTCATGTGTATATAGATGCAGATTGGGCAGGTTGCGTGGATGATAAAAAGAGTACCTTAGGAGGAGTAGTATTTCTTGGAGATCAACTTGTTACTTGGACATGCAAGAAGTAGAATTGTATTTCTCAGTCCATGGTAGAAGCGGAGTATGTAGCAGAAGCATTAAATTGTTCTACAATTGTGTGGATCAAGCAGATGATAAAGGATTTTGGAATTCAGATTGATTATCCTATTGTTATTCATTGTGATAACACTAGCACTATTAATAGTTAAAGAACCCTATGATGCATTCAAAGACAAAACACATTGAGATAAAATATCACTTCCTAAGAGAGAAAGTTGCAGAGAAAGAAGTAAAATTGGATTATGTGAGCACAAAAGAATAGCTAGCAGACATATTCACAAAGCCTTTACCAAAGGATACATTTGAGTATCTTAGGGAGAAGCTGGGAGTAATTCACTTCCCTAAATCTAATTAGAGTTTGCCAGAGTGCATCAGTCCTTAGTGACTAATGAATGGTTGACTACTCTACTTCAGGAGTAGTACCAGTGCTTATTTTTTTAGATCCCTTTTTCATTGATGTCAAAGGGGGAGTGGGTATATAGTCATGAAAAACAAAATAATTAGGGGGAGTATATACAGTTGAGGAGTAAGTATTAGTAAGGGGAGTATATAGTAGTTGATATTTAGAGCAATTAGCAGCAGTTGGAGGATTTATCCTTGGGGGAGTTTTGCTGAGGAAATGGAGAATGTTATAAAATAATTGTACATTTGGATTGGTGGTGTTTTTCATTCCATATGTTTCTATCAATTCCAAAGGGCGAGATTGTTGGAGATTTGCCAGCAAGCCAGTGTTGACTATATGTTTGTCATTGATGACAACATATGGTAAGTAGCATGCGTGGAAGCCTCATGGAGAGAGCCTTGAGCATATTTTGTATGGATATGTTATCAACATGATATCATAGATGCAGAGGTTTATTCTTAGTGAAGACAATAATATAGTTATTTATATCAGTAGTGTTCCTGACAGGTCCCAGGAAGAGTTTTGTATGTGATTTGCAGTATGGTTGTAATGGAGCCTTGTGCATTTATATTTATGTTGTAGACATGTTAGTAAAGCTATGTTCATGGATGCAAATTCAGTTGTGTAGTACAGGTTGAGTTATGATATTTCCAGTTGACAGTTATAGTTCCCTGAGTTTATCTGATGGAGCTGACATTATTTATATTGTTGTAGTAGGTGCACCTATCATTTCAATGTGTGTTTGGAGAAGAGTTAAGAATGTTTGGTTAAGAGTGCATAACATATTTCAGCATGAGAAAAATTATCAGTTAATTTAGTGGAGCCGACAGTGTGAAGCGGCGCATCTACTCATATGGAGTTGCGTGGTCCTAATTAGTGTTGCATGCTTAGTATAGCTATTGGAGATGTTGTTGGAGAGATATTTTTTCTCTAATATGATTTCAAGGAATTTTGAATAGGCCGACTTGATTATATCATTTGGAGAAAGATACTTATAGTCAGTCAGTTGTGATCCCTAAGTATGGTAGATAGTTGAAAGATAAGAGCAGAGCAGAATGTGCGAAGTATTGAGCCATAAGTAGAAGGTCTATGTGACTAAGAAGGAAGTGATTGTTATTCATTGGAACTAATCTAGATAGTAGGTCTAACTCGTAGTTCACCAAGATCTAGATATAGTGTGTATCTGTTAAGTAGAAGGTTGCAACCTTCACCCATTTGAGCAGTGAACTCCTGGATAGTGTGTCCTCACCCCTGAAAGGGATAATTATAAAAGACTCCTAATAGGCTCTGAACTTTGATCAGGTCACTATACTTAATGCATTGTAAAGATCAACTCCTAACAGGGTTGTAAGATCTTCTAACAGGAATCATGATACTCTAGTGTAGTTTATAGTGGGTGCCTATTCCCACCGGGGTTTTTACGTATTTGGGTTTCCCCCTAACCAAAATTGTGGTGTTGTGTTAAGTGTTCTTATATTGTGTTTATGCTTAATGTTCTTCTATACTTAATTGGATAAATAATTGAATCTTGTAGATAACTGATTCATCCCCCCCCCCCCCCTCTCAGTTATCTCTTGGGACTATTCCTAACAATTATTTAATTGGTGTTAAGTGATGCTATGTTGAGCATCCATAATTTTTGTAGAGGTCTACAATATATTTTGGGCATGCTTGGCTAGCAAGCATTAACAATTTTATCTCTTGGAGCCGATTTTTGTTATATAGGTGTGTGGTAGCATGCAAAGTTGAAGGTGATGATTTGGGATTAAATGGAAGGTGTTTTGAAATAGTATGATTCTTTACATGTCTTGTGTTCCTTCTTCAAACATTGAAGAATGATTTTGGAGCTAATTGTTTATGTTTTATACATTACATCTAATTAAGCCAACCTAATTGATGTTATTTTATCTTGTTGATGATATCAGAGGATGAGATCCTTAGGATATTTTATGAATTTGTGAGTCTTATTGTGTATGGTGTATTGTGCAAGTACAAAGGTGCAAATATGAAGACAAGCAATGATGAAGTTAGTTTTAGATGTATAAAATAGTGAGCTATAATGAGCATTTGATAGAATGTGCTTCTCTTTAGCTCAACAATATTAATTTATTTTAATCAAATTCCTATTGTATCTAGCCCAAAAGAAGTGATCTTTAGTGTTTTCAAGTCCTTGTAGATTTCCCTAAGATTGTGCATCTTAGCTCGCAAGTCCAAATCGGGAGTAGTGAGCCTCCTTAGCCTTTGGCCCAAAATATTGTAACCAATTATCATATAGAGAGTGTGATTCTCACCATGATTTTTTTTTGCATTGGATTTCTATATAAAAATCATGGTTTCCTTGTGTGTTGTACTTTTTGTTTTTAGTAGTTACATTTATACAAGTTAATTAGAATATGTTCTAATACATGTTGATTAGCACCCCTCCCCCTTCCAAGCATCCAAAGGTGTTCAACAAAATCAGCTTTAGTTTCAACCTAATCCAACTCTAAAAATCCCATTTTCCTTATTTTTGCAACATACTTTTTAGCTTCTGCATATCCATTCTTCCCATTCAAACCCTAATCACTAATTAACACACAAAATGCAAGTTTTACCTCCTCGTTTACTTTTGCAACTTTTTTTCCTCTTCTTTTATACCGTTCATTGCACTCAACACTTTTTTTTCTATTGCAAACCCTTTAATCTCATTCTCCATGTCTTCCATTAGACATGCATCAACTTCAAATTCATCAACTTTGTCATTTCTATTCTCTTTTTCTTCTTTAGTGTCATATGTATGACACTATTTGTATTTATCTCTTTCTCTAAATCAAAACATCATTAAAAAATAACCAAAATCATCATCGCATCTCTTCTTATGAAGGTAGCTTCTCCTTTCCAACTCTACTTTTATTTATTTGTGATGGGTATGAAAGAGGTTAAACAAGCTAGGTTGAGAATCCCCTATAATTATCACATTAGAATATAAATTTTCCAAGAGATAAGTATGATTGAATGATTTGTTTTCTAAGAGAGTCAATTCAATATCAATGCTCTTAGGGATTCTATTCTCTTTCTACTCACAAATGACAGATATGACAATTCAAAAGGCTATGGGTTTAGGATGAAATATGAAAATGATTGTTATAGAAAATAAGAACTAAAAAGTAGATATAGAAATAAAATTGAAATAGAATTTTGCACCTGTTCCTAAAATATAAGCTAATTTGGAGAGGTCTTAGTCGAGTAGAGGGGCTAGCTTGCAAGATTGATCTACTTGATAAGATTTTGGATCTAGGATCCTAGAGGCCTATATTGGCTTCTTGTGAAATTTGAATAACATTCAAGGTGATTGGGTTTTCTCAAGTGACCTTCTCCTAGGACTGTGTCACCCTAGGCAACTTTCTTCCAGAATCTAAAATAGAAAATTCAAATCAAGGTTTGTGAGTGTATGAGGTTGATTTCTTATGAAATAATCTTTCAAAACCTAAATCTAAAACTTATAAACTAAAGAATCATGTGTGTGGCTATATAGGGGGTTGACTTAGTCAATGTCATATTTTGCTGATTTCCACTTCCACAAATAATTGATATCAAAACTTGGAATTGTGTGTGCTCTTGAATCTTTAGTGTGTCTAATATTGCTATGAGTTGAAATGCATAAAAGTAACCTAGGGATCTACTCAAAATTTTTAGAGTAAAATCCTAAATTATATTGAAGTCTAAAGTACTTGAAATCATATAACTTGAAATGATATAATTCAGATCCAAAGCTTGTATATAGAAATATGAGAATAACATGAAATCATATCAACAAGCAATTGCAAAGATAAATCTCTGTTTGTCTCCAAAGAAGGTTCCCAAAGAGAGAGGTACAAGCCAAATATTAGAATGTTGCCAATTTATGATGGGTAGTGCAATTATTAATATTTTCCCAAATTACAATAGCATTAAGGCCTACAATGGAAAAAAATGCAACACAAAACTTAGAAAAGCTACGCAATTGTGCTCAATGCCAACTTTAACATGCAATATCTAAAAATAATGAAACAAAATTTGATCAAGCCTAACATGGATGGAAAATGCTCATCTTTATCTTTCCAACAATATCTTGTTCACTGAATTCAAACACATAAGAAATAAGTTATGAATTTTTGAAAAATTAAAATTGTTCCACCTGAACATATTTCCAGCAACAAAAAATTTCTACTTTTGATTTGATTTCACTATAATCTATTCACTAAATGAAAAAGATAACATATAAACCTACAGATATTTTTTAGCTTTGAAAAGAGCCCATAAGCCTTTTTTTTTCTAGCAAGAAGAAGATGAAAAAATGAATTGAATTCAACCTTTAGTCCACTTAATAATAGAACAACACTATTTAGACAGCTATTTTTCTTGATGTGATCAATATGGACAAAATCTAACTGATACCTAGATAGTTTTCGGGGCTAAGAAAAGAATCCAAAAAATATATATTTTGATTTGACTAAAAGAAGACATGAATTTGAAGAAAAAAAGAAAACACATCCAATCTTTCTTTGATTTTCTATTTGTGATTTTGGTGAAATGAAAGACAAATATGACTTCATTGGACCTTCTAGACACTATGAATAGCTTAAAAATCCATGATGATTACTAGAATACTGCAAAAACCCAGTTTTTATAAAAATATTTTCCCAAAAAACCTTAAAGGTTAAAATTTTCCCTCAAACTTTTCTAATTATCAAATTAATATGGAAATGCAAGAGAATGACATACTAGGCTTTTAGGAAACCTATAGAAAATGTGTTAGCCATTGCTGCACCCACCCCCTCCCCGCAATCTCTTAAATAAGGAAAGTAAATCTATTCTTGATTTAGAATAAGTTTGATACAATGCTAGAATTTGAAAAGATGAATAACCCAAAATAACTACTAAAAATGAATAGAAATATACTTGTAAATGTAAATGATACAAGGAAAAAATAACAACACAAAATCAACCTTCAAGAGAACTGCAAAATGCTAAAGAAGCAAAATAGTATTAGGAGAATTAAAGACAAAAATATACAAAATGAATTTGCAATGCAATAAGATGAAATAATGTTACTATAGGTTATTATTTTACCTTATGTTAGGGAGTATTTATTTTCTTACTACATAGATAGTTTTTTCAAATGGATTCATTTGATCTACCAAAACATAAAGTTGAAGTGATTTTTTGTCAACATTTTAATAAGTACAAAGGAGACTCCATTGTAGGTATGAATGAGGAGTATAGATGTTATATCAATGGCTTTTTAATCTAAGAGGCTTTGAGCTAACCATTTGTAATTAATTCCTTCAAATGGAACCTCTAGAGGCTTAAATAATCATATTTTATTAAAAATGTGTTATTTCAGCAAAAATCAGCATGTCTAAAAAAGTGGGACACACTATTGTGGGACCACCCTATTATGGGAGCTTTTTGGAGAAAATATGAGCTCAGCCGAGAAAGTCAAAATTTCCTTTTGTTTCATCTATATTGGACATTAGATGTTGAACTAGATTTATAAAGTTCCATAATCATTTTTTGTTGACGAGGGATTCTTGATTCAGTGAAAACAGAGAAGTATCTCCTAGTTCTTATGTTTCTAATATAATTTCATGTGCTCTTCTTTTCCTCCACGTGGATCATTATAAGGTTTCATTGCTTACACTTCATAACTATGCAACTTGGAATCAATATGCATGGAATTAAAAAATACAACCTAGGTACACTCCATATGTTTAAGAAAAATTAGATGAACCTACAGATGATAAGGAAAGGCTAAAATAGATTATTGAACAAACAAAATCTCTTGGATATCTTCATAGTTTTGTTTCTCTTGATCTTATGTGCTAGATTGAAGAGTGCAAATATTCACGTGAAGCTTGGGAAAAGATAAAAATATTGTATGGTACAATTGATGCAATTAGAGGATATCAAATTGATAATAAATGAACCTTGATCCAAATAACTTTGACAACATCTAGGATTTCATAACTAAGGTTAATAATTGGAGAGAACAATGTAAATAATGTGGCATTGATTAAAACAACATCCAGATGATCTATAATGTACTAAATAAAATTGATCTTGAATATGCATCTTTTATTTCTAGCTTCATACTCATGAGATGACTACAGGATCAACTTATATTAAGCCTTCATTTGCATCTTTTTATGAGATGTTGATACATGAAAAATAAAAGCTTCTTTCTATGGGTCTCATTAAGCCATCAAAGAATCAAAACTTATTGGCTAGTTAGCTAAGGGAAAAAAAGAGTTAGGACATTATAACAAGAAACAAAAGAACTTAAAACAAAGTCACATATAGATTAAGCGCAACATAAATAAATTTCTAAAGATAATTCATCTAAGAAGGAGAAATATACTTTTGCATATTGCAAGAGGATTGGACATGAAGAAAATTCTTTTTATAATAAGGACATTGATGAATATAAACATCTTCTTAAGAGGAACAACATTGATCTTCCTTCCAAAGTGTCTGAGTCAACTTCTCCTTCACATTCAATATAGTTAAGATCTATGAAGGTAAAGTGTCATGTAGGACTTTCATCCAGGTTAGATAAAGGTATTTAGGTAAACCTCTTTTTTCTTCTACAATTTTTGAATCACAGAGATGGCTCCTATATTTTGGAGCTTCTCATCATATGGCTTCTACACATTCTATGTTCTCTTCTTTTGAGCTTTTTGTTATGTCATATATTTTGATGGGAAACAACAATTTAATGAGTGTAATTTGGAAATGTTCTATTTATATTGGGTATGACATGTTTAATGATTTTTTGTGTGCACCTCATCTATCAAATAATATTCTTTCCATATATCAAATCACTCATGGTGGAATGGGGAAGAATATGGAATTCAAACATGATTTAGTCACCATTAAAGACTTGGAATTGAAGAGGTAATTCCTACTTGGATGGTAGATCATGTCTCTTTTCTATATAACATTTTAAACTTTTCACTTGATGATGGTTATGATCCTTTGAATGTTAATCACACTCCCAATGTGACTCTTGATAATGAGGAGAACTAAATGGTTACTTGAACTTGGGAATTCTTGCACAAAATCCATTTCTTGAGCCTTATATTTCATCTCCTCTATCTATTATTGCTTCTATGTCCATATTTGTGTTGCTAAATTAATGTCTACTTGTGATTTAGTGCAATAAGAAACATATTATCTTCCAGATCAAGTTCATTGGGATGACTACCTAACAAACATTACAAGTTTGTTTGTGGAGTCTCATATTTCAAACTTGGAAGACACTATTCATGACATTTATCTTCTCCTTGATGAAGTTTATTCTTCTTCATTTTTTGTGGAGGAACCTTTGGATCCTCTTATTCATTTTCCGCATGATCATTCATCCCAATTTGACATGAGTTTGGATACTATTGATCAACATTTGGAGGAGTCATCTTTATCTTTAGAAAAGATACATGAACCTTTGGATCTTGTTTTGCATACATCTCTACTAAGTTTTGGATTTCCATCTTCATCAATGTCAACAAGAACACCTAATTTAAAGGTGACAAATTTCAACATCAACATAGAGACACATGTTCAATATTTAGATACTTCATACATGTTGTACTTTCTTCCCTCATATTTATTTTAGGAATGGAAAGACAAGCTTCATACACATTTTGTTGTGTTTCTTCCTAAGGGGAAGAATATTGTTCGACGATCCCAGTTCACCCTCTACATCCAATTTTGCACAAAAACTGTTGGCATAGTTGATAACTTGTAGAAAGGTTGCATATTCTTTGTTATCCTTTCCATTTTGGAGGCGATGTATTCCTTACATATGATTATTTCTTGTTTAAAAAAGTTGTTTTATTTTCTCCCTTTTGGGGAGGAGTTTTTTCCCACTGGGTTTTCTCCTTTTCATTGTTTGTGAGAGATTTTTTGTACATGGGTACCTAACATGGCCTTGTATTTGGGACCCATATTTTTTTTATCGCCCACCTAATCTACACTTAAGGGGGGGTGTTAGTGTAGGTTATTATTTTACCATATGACAAGGAGTATTTATTTTCCTACACATATTATTAACCTTGTTTAGGTCATATTAGAATGGCTAATTTAGGAGGACACATGGCATAATTCTTCAACTAAAAGTGTCATTCACACCCACCTTTGGGTAGTTGAATGTCTCACCCTCTTGTGGACTCATTTCACATCTCCCAGTACCATTTGTTTATCTTTACCTCAGTTGGCATAACCATGTATTTGACATTTACCAAGTAGGTAAAAATCTTTCCTATTTTGTGTTGTTGGGAGTTATTATTCCTCTTGGATCTACTTGGCTTTATTTTTCTATATAAACAACCCTCACCTCTCCCTATTCTAAGTTCACTAGCTCATCTATTCATGAGTGCTAGTTCAGTGCTAGGAGAAAGCTTCAAGTTGTTTTCATCTCTGGATTCAGTCTTTCTTTCCTTCAATCACATTGACCTTGAGTGGCTTCAGAGCTAAATCTAACAAATAAGACTAGCTATAAGTGAATATAAATAGGAAATGAGAGATGGGAGAGGTGGAAAATACAAATAATAGGAAGAGAACACCTCAATAGGCTAAAAAAGGCAAGTGTAACTCCCATGGAAAATGTCAACACCTTGCACCCACTCACACTAATACTCACTTTATTAATCCTAAGAAATCTTAATTAAATGTGCAACAAAAAATAAGGGATAGAAAAATACATAATAAACTAGGAAATAAAAATTTATAATTTAACGATAAAATGATGCATCGTATAGAGGATTTCATCCTCTATTTCATTTCATATTTAATATTATATAATTAGTGATATTTCAATAAAATAATTTATCAAATCTATGTTGTGTATTTCTTGAGCTAACACCTATCACAATGATTATATAATTATCCTTGGGTTGAATCTATGTATCCCAGGGTCAATGAGCTACATAAGATAGCCTAATATATTGTATTATTTTCTATCTCACAAAATTGATCTAGGTAATTTCATACTTTTACAAATATTTTATTTTAATTATTGATATATAAAAATGGACAATAACAAACAATATTTAAAAATACATTGAGAAAGTTATCAAATTGTACGAGTCAAGTTCTCCTTGGTTAATCTATTTATAGATTAAATTTATGACCTTAGCATAATAAAAAACATATTCAAACATTTATAAATTTAATTCCTTGCATGAGAAGGAAAGGTGATTAAGAAAGAAAACAACCAAAATCACCCTTCACTCACAATTTAATGGACAATATTATATTTAAAGACTTAAAGAACAATATTAAAAATTCAACAATAAATTAAGAAATTGTTTACAATAATGTCACAAATTCAAAGGCTACTTAATTTATAAATCTTTCTTATATTCACATTCTAATGGTACACACATCTAGAATAATACACGTGTAATCTAATGAAAGTAGAGGGAGGCACATTTCTAAATAATATTAAAACACAATTTCTAAAGAACAATTTGTTCCTCACATATGCAACATGCACACTTAAATCTCTATATCAAAAAATATCATGTAACATTTAGAGTATTATTTTTTCTAATATCGATGATATCAAAATCTTTTGAACCTTCTACATCTCTTTTAAAACATACAACCTTCATAATATGACTACCAAGAAAATATTTCTTTTACACTTTTCATTTTTTTTCAAATTTATTGGATGACTATTAAATCTTTGAATACAATTAGTATTTTATTGAAATCAATATATTTAAAATTAAAAATATATTTTTCCATATTAAAACTAAAAATCAAAATATATAATCAAATCATTGAAACAAAACTAGAATCAAAATGAACAAATAACCCAAACAAAAAAAGATTTGCTATTGTTGAGTGGTTGGGAAATTATGAGATATATTCTTGGACCCATTTGAGACACATATGGCAAAATATATAACTTATTTAAAGATAAAGTAAAACACAATCTTTAGACATATATTCCCCACAAGTAGTGTCTAAAAGTCTATTAAATTGAAAGACACCTACAATAATAGGGACGTGGCTTAAAAATAATATCCCTATCAAAATACGGCAATTGGGGTGCACATTGTCTTTTGTACCTTAAACTCTAGGGCTAAGATTTCAAAATCATTTATCCCCATGAGGACTTTTAACACAAAAGACAAAACTTAGAATAAAATTTGGCACTCTATTCTCCCCCTGATTTTATATTTGACTAATTGCAAGTCTATTACCTTACATTTGATTTTAGGTGCCCCTTCATTTGATGATTGGGTGCCCCTTGGGCCACACAAGCTTTCAGTGAATGCCACTATAGACTTTTTATTAGTTTGACTTGCTTTTAAAAGAAATAAATGGAAATGTCTCTAGAAATTATTATTTGGGTTAATTAAATAAATGAATTAAAAGAGGTAAAAATTGGAAATGGATTTTCATAAATTTTAATTTAATATTTGATTTGAAATTAGTTGAGAGGAAATGATATAATATATTTAGAAGTTTATTTTTTATAATTTTAAGTATTTTTTAATAAAAGGTTAAAGTCTGAATTATATTAATATAATAGAGACACATGCTAGTTATAAATTAAGAGATTTGTAATTGAAAATGATAAAATGACTCAAAGTTATACATGATTCGGTCAAGATCGATTTGTAACTTAAGTGAGAGAGAACATTAATTAGGATTCAAATAGAGAATCTAACAATACATATATTGGGAATTTTGTCGCTGTATTCTTGTTTTTGGAATCGATTTCTCCTTCATCTCTCTCATATTTACGATGGATCATAGAGTGTGATATGAAATGTTGATGCAAAAAACAACACACAATCAATTCTAGAAACAATAGTACAATACTATGGATTGGGGAAAAGTATTATATTTAATTGTATGGCTGATGTCATCTACTAGAAATTTACATTAATGTGGGAGAGATTTAAAAACACTGACTATAAAGAACGTATACAAAAACATTTTGAACAATAGTGTCCTACATTGCCTTAGTGTGGTGTTGCACTTGCACTTAAAAGGGGGTTGAGGTTTATGAACAGGTGGAATAGTGTGGATCAATGAACTATGATAGCTCTAATATACAATGGAATACCAAGCTTCAAACTTGAGATTTAAGAATTTATGATTTATTAATATGGAGATTTCAAATTATATCAAATAAATGTCTTTTTGTGGGATCGTCTATATGAATGGAGAATTTGTGTACATATGAGTGAAGATTGGAACTTCATTATAGACTTGATTTGAAACTCATGGATATGGTCTATTTGTCCATTATTAGGATTCACTTGCCTTGATTTAGGTTTCTTAAATGTGCATATAATGATAAGCAGTGTTTAAGAACACTTGAGGAATCTGTTGGATTGTGATTTCAAATTCTCCATGGCATTACCCCTAATTATCCAATTTGAACTCCAAGGGAGAATAATCAAAGAAAATAAAAAAACTTTGAATGGACCTAGGATGAGGTGTTTTAATGCAAATGCTTTGATACTTCTACTATGATGCTCTCATAAATACCTTATTGCATATGCATGCACAAGCCTTAGGTTCTCTCTAACATAATATCAAAATGAATGAATATTTTTCTTTCAATGAGAAAACCATAAACATAAATAAACATAAATGTGCATTAGACCGATTCACATTGACTAGTTCAAGAGTCTCACTGAGATGAATTTAAAATATAATTTTATAAGGTTAGGGTTTTCATCTTGATGTCTTATAAGACACATGTGACTTCCCAAGGCCATGTTGAGTCAAGTTGTTGAAGGGGATGCCACGTATATGTTTATATTTGAAGTGGGATTTCTTGAATGTTATAATTCATAATGTTTTGTCATATGAAAGGTGTTGAATTTGTGAAAGAAATTCAAATTCTTTTTCTTATATTTTTCTTTTTTTAAATGTTTTTGGTATTTAATGTTTAATAAACAAACTAAACAACTAAGAAGAGTACATCAAATTTAATCTACTTGTGAGTATTAAATTCAATTTCTCTAAATGACTACATAATAACTTTTTATCTTATAAATAAATCAAACAATCCAAAGGTAATTAGTTAATAAAATATATCTAATCAAATTAAATGCTTTCAATTAATATTATGTGAATTCTTAACAAAGTAAAATTAAGTTGGCCTTTCATAAGAAAAACATGGAAAGATTCAATTGCTTTTTTCTAGAAAATTGCATGTATGGAATAACTATCATTCCATAAAAGAAAATCATTAACTAAGAGAACACACACACACACACAAAATAGATCACATTGTAACCACTTCCTTTGTTGTCCTAGATTAATTAAATTACTTATATAATTTAAATCAACTAAATATCTTCCTACTATTCTTCCAAAGTTTTCCTCTAACATCTAACATGTTTGTAGAGGTTATGCAAAAGGTGTACTATGGGGAAGAGTTTCCTAAGATCTTGAGCATGAACAATTTTAATTTTATGTGAAAAGAAATTTTATAAGAAAAGTAATAAAATAATTTTAAATTACTAAAAAAATTATTTATGTATATTTTTGCATGCACAACATTGATAAAATATGAGAATTCTATCTCTCTTGAAAGAAAATCAAATCTTGATGAATAAAGAAACTACCCCAAGGTTCTAAATGTTAGGTCTTGATTGTGCAAAATAAATCAATGTTCAATATGTAATTTTTTTATTTCATAAGGTTCCTTATATTTACTAGTTGGAAAATTAACAAGGTTCCTTATGATCATTTGATTTGCAACAATTATGACACTTTTCCTAAATTGGCTTTCTAATTCTAGAATATATTTCAAAAGATAAGGTCAAAGAGGAAGAGGACATGAGACCCCAAGACAACTACAATAATGATTCAGTGTTGTAGATAGAGAGATCCCTCACAAAATCAAATTCCTAGTGAGTCAAAAGAATTCTCAAAATAGTACACAACACTGTGATCCTCAATATAAATGAAATATATTCATATTACAAAATATTCATTCAAAAACATGTGGGAAACATAGCACAACTTTAAAGAATTATTAACAATTGACAAATGCAAAATAGGCTCAAACTAACCATACGAAGAAGCTTACAATTAGTAAACTATAAATGGGTGAACCAAAGATCCATCAAATATCTTAAATCATCATTATCACCATAAATGAACTCTTATCTAACATTTGAAAAGGAACCATGAAACCATACAAAGAAAATACATAAAATGCCAATCAATGTTTCCTCTTGTATTGATGTTTAATTGCTTTTGTACAATAAGTAGTGATTGTTAGAATAACAATGTCTTAATCAACTGAGAGGTGGTTGGGGGGGGGGGGTTGAATCAGTTGATTCCAAGCTTTAAAACTTAATTCCAAATCAATATTTATACTTAAACAAATGCAAAATAACCACAACACATGTGAACACAATAACACCAGAAATTGTTCTCAAGGAAAACCCTGTTAAGGGAAAAACCCTGGTGGGAATGATGCCCACAAATATCTACACTATAAGTATTGAAACCGTGTTAGGAGTTCTAGCCCTATTAGGAGCTAATTATTATAATAGGAAGGCCCCTATTAAAGGACATACCCTGTTAGGAGTCACAAACCCTATTAGGGGTATTACAACTGGTCACATGCTGAAATACAATCAAAAGGTTACATCCACCTTCTAGCCTTTACAAAAATATCATCAAGATCTCTGAACTTCCATAGAAGAATAATTCACCCTTTTGCACTGATACAAAACCTTCTTCTCTACAAATAGTAGATCTCATAGCCTTTCAACTCACATATCCTTCTCCAGAACATACATCAACTATACAGAAAACCCTTCCTCATATACAAGTTACAAATAATAAATCTCCTAGAGGTCGACCATTATAGGACCTCATTAAATTACAAATAATTAAGGCATAAAAACACACGTCATCCCTAAACATATTACAACAAATATAAATCACAAGATATTTGGCTCCATTAATTATTCAAAGACAATTATCCTTCCACACGTTACCCTACCTGGTCGGCTTCCAAATACTTCTTCGATGGCAAACATGTCACATATGATGTCGACGATCACACAAACATACTGTGATCAACCAAAAGATTCTCCATGATTTCATCTGACATATCCCAAGGTCACATACTGTAATCCATCGTCACATAAGAGTTATGCACCAAACACCACCACTCACTCTGTGAGTTCCCCTATTTCTGGCCCTGCTAGCCAGTCTTCAATAATCCTTCAATAACTTTTACAAATGACCATATCAACCTCTGCGCTCATAGGAATACATCTAATACTCATCCTGGAACATATATCTAAGTCCGCATTAGCTAAGATATTGTACGACATCTGTACCACTCTCTACAACATGCATGTGCACTATCTTGCAATTCTTGACCCCTCATAATTGAATATATGTTGACATCAATGAAAAAAATATTGAATGCCAACACCATACTACAATAATTCTAACAATCTCCCCCTTTGGCATTGATGGAAACATATGAAAAATTATCAACCCAACAGTAGCCCTTTTGTATGACCTTCTCAATATCTTCTTCACAGCTCCCCCTAAACCAATAAGGGTTTTTTACTAATATATCTCCCCCTTTGAAATCAATAGAAAAGGGTTCCATCCTCTTCTGGCTGCTTTGCTAAGTGTAAATTTTTCAAATCTTCAAGACCTTCAACTACTAGGTGTAAGATCACCTTGATCTTATCAGCTATGCTTAAACCATTACTCCCCCAAGGAGTAAACCTCTACATCAAGTCCACAAATGATATAGCTCTTATTGTTACTGAACTTGAGCACTAATGTATCTTATTAATTACCTCCATGTGTTGCTCTAACCCCAAGCTTACCTCTAAGATATTCAAAGGTATCTTTCTTCAGTGGTTTGGTGAAGATGTTTGCAATTTGTACCTTTGTGCTTACATATTCAAGCTTCACCTCTTTCTCTTTCACTTGCTCCCTTAGAAAATTATACTTGATTGAAAAATGCTAAGACTTTGAATGCATCACTGGGTTATTTCACATATTCACTGTACTTGTGTTATCACAATGTATGATAACTGGTTCACCAAAGATCACACCAATGTCCTTCAACATTTGTTTCATCCAAATGATCTGTGTGCAATTTATTGCAACAATGACATACTTTGATTCAGTTGTTGACTGAGATATACAGTCATGTTTCTTTCTCAACCAAGAAACTAACCTCTTCCCAAGGAAAAAGGATCCTCCACTTGTGCTCTTCCTGTCATCTATATTGTCTGCCCAATCTGCATCAGAATAGGCTTCCAATGTGAAGTATTTTTTCCTATCATACCAAAAGCCAAGATCAATCGTTCCCTTTAAATATCTGAATATCCTCTTTACTACATCAAAATGAGTTTCTTTTGGATCTACTTGGAATCTAGCAACAATTGCAATTGAACTTTCTATATCAGGTCTAGTATGATTTAGATACTGAAGACCTCCTATCATAGATTTGTATTTAGTTTGAGGTACACCTTTTGTCTCATCAGAAGTAGATAACTTATCTCATGTTACCATAGGATTTCCAACTGGTTTACTTTCATCCATGCCAAATTTCTTTAGCATCTCCTTAAGATACTTGTGTATGCACCCTAAAATGGTCGCCTAGACTTTGGGCCCCCATTCATCAATTTATCAATTTCCTAAATTAATGCCTTGCAATATTTTCAATTCAAATCAATTTCCTTGATCAAATTCTAATTAATTCAAAAATTTCAATATTTCGTAAGGTTTGATCGTTTTATCCTAAGTTTTATTTAATTAAGAGAACATGCTCCCTTTTAATTAAATAAAATAATATTTTAATTAAATAATAAAATCACTTTATCCTAAGCCATATTTAATTAAAAGAATAAATCTCTTTTAAATAATTAAAAAATCTTTTAATTAAATAATGGAAACCACTTTGTTAAAAATAATAAATAAATAATAAAATAAAAATAAAAAGAAAAAGACTTTTTGTCTACACATTGAATTCACACTTTCCAAGATGAGTGGAATCTCCTTTTGCCTCTTAACCATGACCATTGATTTTGCCTCTTGAGAATCTTGTGCACCAAAGTCAAAAGGAGAATTTTTCTCCACCCTTAGATTTTGCCTCTTAATCTCTACCATTCATTTCTCTTTAAAAGGATCCCTCTCCTTCTCATTTAGGCATCCAGATTTTAGAGATCAAGATTTTATGTATTGTTATGCTGCAGGTTTGGAGAGCGATTTTGGAGAAGAGTTTGAGCACTTGAGCTTGAATATTGCAACTTCTATTTTCTTGTCTTCTTCACTCATGCCTCCATGGAAATCCATTTAGATTACTCTTGCACTTGCATGTTAGATTAGATTCATATTTCATTTCATAGAATAATCTTGCATGCATATTTCCTTTCATATATTATTTTTCTTTCATGCATTGTTATCATATAGAATAGATTCCATTTTCATTTGCATGCATATTTGATGATCATGGAGACTAGCATTCTTTTTTTTCCTCTTTGAATCTCTCATTTTATGGTGTACTTGCTGGGCACAAACTAGGTCTAAACTGAGGGCCTCCATTATAAACCCTTGCACTCCATGAATAGAGAGCTATGAGTTGCCATTTAAGACCTCATTCTTGAGCAATCTTGGATATAATGACTCATAGAAGTGTGTCAACATTTTAGCACACATTTTAGAACACCTCAAAAATAGTGTTTTTCAACACTACCCCAACTGTGTTTTTCAACACAACCCCTAACATCAAGTGTTTTTCAACACTTATCGGTTTGGTCTTACCCAATTTTGGCATGTGATCTTACCTGCTTGCAAGTATTTGATCCTTATCATCAAAACTCAGTATCAGTTAACACACTTAAATTTTTAAACACAACACTTAATGCTTGAGCTATGTCATGATCTTTTCTTTGTGTGTTGACTGTTATTGATTGTTGTTGAGTGTCCTTGTCTAATAAGTCTCTCCGATATGCATAGCTAGAGGACTTGAGGCATGGGGAATGTTTTTATTTTCTTTCTACTTGTGGGCACCAGGTGGTATTGAAACTATAGAGTGTCTTTTGTTGTCCCCTTGAAATACTTAGGAGATTTGAGGCATCATCCTTGACTATTTTTGCACAACCATTGTTATGGTCATCCTGACATCTATGCCTTGATGTGAGCATAGTTTTGCTATATTAAATTGGGTATGCTAACATCAAATTCATCATGACCTTTATGTCTTTGATGCTTATGTTATAATCTTTCCACATTCCAATCCGATATAAATCACATTCATATCTTCATAGTTGTGCTTGTGACTAGTGATGATTGTGTGATTTTTCGATGTCCGTTAATAATGGCCCAATGATAAAAATAAATTCCTTAACATTCTCTAATGAATTATGAACTCAAAATCCTATGTTACAGCTGCTCTATTGAAAGTACATCTTTGCATTTTCATGTAGCTTGCATTATTAGACTTCATGTTAATATGCATTTTTAGGATGCATTATGAGTTAGAGAGGGTTTTCCTTCATCTTTCTTTTGGACTTTTAATCAACTATGGTCATGTTTTGATCTTCATTTCCTTATCTTCTTTCATGATCTCAATCAAAATTTTCTATCTTAAACAATTGATTGATTTTGAGGCATTCTCTTTCTTAAGGCAAATTTTCTTTCTTCTCTCCATTTCTTTCCACCTCTTCCAAACTTCTATCTTCCATTCACTTTCACCCCACTTATTTTCTTCTAATTCAACCTTGGGGCATAATCTTTCATGCTTGATGATCTACCTTGGTTCTGTGATCCTTATATCTTTCATCTTACATCAAGAACCTTATTTTTAGTTTGATTTGATCAAATTTATCAATTTGTTGTTTCTCCTCTATCTCATTTTGATTTTGATCATGAGGGGGCAGTACCTATCAAACTTCAATCCTTGATTTAGCTTTATCAATCCTATCAATTTCTCCGCTTAGGGCAACCTTGCTTGAGATTCTTATCTTGGACATGTCAATTACCTATTTACAGGGGTGTTGATCTTGTCTTTTTCAATCAGGTTATCTTTGTCCTGATGTGTTCCCATCCGTCAATCACATGTCTGGGTTGTTTTGTGATCCCAAATCAATCTCACACTTCAACTACATTCTTTGAATACTTATGTTCCCATAAAGATCACACATTAGTCAAAGAGGGGAAAATGTATGCACCCTAAAATGGTCGCCTAGACTTTGGGCCCCCATTCATCAAATTATCAATTTCTTGAATCGATGCCTTGCAATATTTTAAATTTAAATCAATTTCCTTGATCAAATCATAATTAATTTAAAAATTTCAATATTTCCTAAAGTTTGATCATTTTATCCTAAGTTTTATTTAATTAAGAGAACATGCTTCCTTTTAATTAAATAAAAAATCTTTTAATTAAATAACAAAATCACTTTATCCTACGCCACATTTAATTAAAAGAACAAATCTATTTTAAATAAATAAAAATATTTTAATTAAATAATGGAAACCACTTTGTTAAAAATAATAAATAAATAATAAAATAAAAATAAAAATAAAAAAATTTTTTGTTTACACATTGAATGCACACTTTCCAAGATGAGTGGAATCTCCTTTTGCCTCTTAATCTCTTCCACACATCTTTTTGCCTCTTAACCATGACCATTGATTTTGCCTCTTGAGAATCTTGTGCACCAAAGTCAAAAGGAGAATTTTTCTCCACCCTTAGATTTTGCCTCTTAATCTCTACCATTCATTTCTCTTTAAAAGGAGCCCTCTCCTTCTCATTTAGGCATCCAAGTTTTAGGAGATCAAGATTTTAATGTATTGTTTTGCTGGAGGTTTGGAGAGCAATTTTGGAGAAGAGTTTGAGCACTTGAGCTTGAATATTGCAACTTCTATTTTCTTGTCTTCTTCTCTCATGCCTCCATGGCAATCCATTTATATTACTCTTGCACTTGCATGTTAGATTAGATTCATATTTCATTTCATACAATAATCTTGCATGCATATTTTTTTTCATATATTAGTTTTCTTTCATGCATTGTTATCATATAGAATAGCTTCCATTTTCATTTGCATGCATATTTGATGATCATGGAGACTAGCATTCTTGCTTTTCCTCTTTGAATCTCTTATTTTATGGTGTACTTGCATGGGCACAAACTAGGTCTAAACTAAGGCCCTCCATTATATACCATTGCACTCCATTAATAGAGAGCTATGAGTCACTATTTGAGACCTCATTCTTGAGAAATCTTGGATATAATGACTCATAGAAGTGTGTCAACATTTTAGCACACAACTTGGTTTGAGATATGAAGATCCCATTCTTGCTCTGATTAATTTTCAGCCATAGGAAGAACTTCATCTCCCCTATCATGAACATCTCAAATTCATCCTTCATTTATTTTGCAAACTTCTTACTCATAGAATCATTACCTCCAAAGATAATGTCATCAACAAAAATTTCTACTATTAAAATGCCTTTATCATTACATCTCAAGTATATATTTCTATCTACATTACCTATTTTAAAACCAAGATGTAATAAATACTTGTCCAATCTATCATACCAAGCTCTAGGTGCTTGTTTCAGTCCATATAGTGCTTTCTTCAATCTACAAACCATCTCTTTATCACCCGATAAAGGAAAACCATCTGGCTGCTCAATGTAAACCTCTTCTTCTAAGTCACCATTGAGAAATGTTGACTTGACATCCATCTTATAGACCTTGAAATCATTATATGCATCATAGGCTAAGAGTAACCTAACTACCTCCAACCTCGCAGCAGGTACAAAAGTTTCCTCATAGTCAATTCCTTCTTGTTGTGAATATCCCTTGCATACCAATCTAGATTTTTTTTTGGTCACAACACCATCTTCATTCATCTTATTTTTGAATACCCATTTTGTGCCAATAACATTCTTCTCTTTAGGTCTAGGGACTAACTCTCAAGTCTTATTCTTTTATATCTAATCCAATTCTTCTTGCATTGATTTGATCCATGACTCATCTCTGCAAGCTTCATCAGTAGTCTTTGGCTCAACCTATGAAATCAAACAGATTGCATCTCTATTCTATAACCTTATTCTAGTGCCTCATCTATTGTCTCCAATAATATGGTTCTGAGGGTGATCCCTTTGCACATATTTAGGTGTCCTAAACACCTCTAGTCTCTCATTTAGATTCATATATGTGTTGTCATCCATCATCAAAAAATCTTGTGGCTGATCCCGAGTTGCTTTATTTTCTTGTTCTTCATTGTGATATTGATTTAGACTCTCATTACTTTGATTTAGTCCTTCTTCTCTTGGTGGATCATGAGGGTTAAATTCGCAAGTTCTTTCATGTACTTGAAAATTTTCATCAATCCTGACATTTTCACTTTCAATTATCTTTCTTTTTCTCAGATTATAGCATCTATAAGCCTTACTCTTTGTAGAGTACCCAAGGAATATTCCCTCATCACTTCTTGCATCAAATCTCCCTATGCTATCATCTCTTCTAATAAAACATTTTCTACCAAAAATTCTAAAATACTTAATAGTAGGATTATGACCAAACCAAAGCTCATAAGGTGTCTTACCAATACCATCTCTGATCTGAACTCTGTTCATTATGTACATTGCAATGTTAACTGCCTCTCTCTAGTGCATGTGTGCAAGTCTTCCTTCAATCAACATAGTCCTCACAACATCAAGAACTGATATGTTTCTTCTCTCAGCTACACCATTCTGATGTGGTGTCTTAGGTGCATAAGTTTGCCTCAATATTTCATGCTCTTCGCAGAAAGCATTAAATTCTCCTGATATAAATTCTCCACCTCTATCTGATCTCAGATATTTGATCTTCAAACCTGACTTTGTTTCTACTCTTTCCTTGAAATACTTGAATGTTCCAAAAGCTTCTGATTTCTCTGTAAGAAATCTTACCCACATCATTTTAGAATAATCATTGGTAAATAAAATGAAATACATGTCACCAAAGTAAGACCTATTCTGTGTAGGTCCACATAGATCTATGTGAATCAAATCCAACTTATTTTTGGATGAAAAATCTTTGTTGTGAAAGCTATTCCTTGTTTTCTTTCCCATTACACACTATTTGTATGTTGTATTAGTTGGTTTCACAATCTTAGATAGATCTCTAACCGCATTAATGTTACTTTCCTTTCCAATATTATCAAAATTTATATGACAAAACCTTCTATGCCATAACCATTCTTCATCAATTTTAACAACAAAACAACTTATCTATGTTGAGTTCAACTGAAAGACATTTCCTCTTGTCTTAGTACTAGATGTAAACATACTTCCTTTAGCACTTCTAATTGTACAATGCCCATCCTTAAATTTTAGATGATGACCCTTGTCAACCAATTGACCAACACTTAGTAGATTATGTTTCAATCCATCAACAAAAAGAACATCATGAGTATTAGTTTTACCATCCAAATTAATAGATCCACTTCCCATGATTGGCTTAGGATTATTGTCACCAAACCTGACAACACCACCATCATATTTATTTAGCTTAACAAATTTATCTTTATCACCTGTCATGTGTTGTGAACATCCACTATCTATGATCCAATCATCTTTCTTTTCAACATGTGATACTAATACCTTTTCTTCACAGATAGGTGCTTCTTACTTTATTTTCACAAAACCAAGTGTTTCATTTATATCTTCATCATCAAATATAACATCACCAACATAGTAGAATTCCTTATTCTTCTCTAATCTACCATATACTTAGGTTTATACTTAGGAATCTTTGTTGGACATCTAGAAGCAAAATGATCAATCATGTTGCAATTAAAGAACTTTAAAGGTAATTTTCCTTCAAACTTACCTTAACCTTTGTTTTCTCTTCTTGCGATCATGGCTAAGATCTTTTCATCCACACTATTTTCTATTTCTACAATGTGTTCTCATTGCTCAACATATTATCCCAATTCTTCGTTGTATTTTCTTGCTTTGCTGAAACCTACAATATTTGTTCTTGCATTTCTGTCTTTATGAACTATTACCTTGAATGATATCTCAACCTTTGGTAAAGCCTCCTTAAGCTCCACAGTTTCAAATGTTGTTAGCTTGGACGCTAAAATTTCCCTTGTAAACTTCACAATCAAAGGAATGATCTCCTCTATTGCATGTACTTTACTTCTATATGTTGGTGTCAAAGATCTTAGAATCTTTGAAATGACTTCATCCTCAGTGTAAGTTCCTCCATTTTTCATGATCCCTGTTACACATTCTATAACCCTTTGAACAACATTCGTATTGTTTCATGTTCTTTCATTTCGAGTGTCTCCATCCTTTCTCTCCAATTCTAAAGTTTGGCTCTTTTGGTGTATGTATCTCCTTCATACAATACTATCAATCTTTCCCATATATCATGTGCTCTATCTAGATCTCTGATCTCAGAGAATTCACCTTTAGATAAGGAACTTATGAAAGCTTCTTTGGCTACCATGTTGTATTGAAACAACTTCTTTTCTTCATCAGTTGTAGAAGCATCTTCCAAGTCATCTTCAGCCTTGAGTGTAACATCCTTCTTAGTCACTAGCCAATAATCCATGCCCAAACAAAAAAAATGAGTCTTCATTTTATCCTTCCATGCATCAAAGTTATCCGCATAAAACTTGGGACTTTCTTTCTTGAAGTAAGACGTCTTGGATCTTTTTCCTCAAGCAATCAAGCTTTCTCTCTAAGGACCAACAAATATGATACCAATTGTTAGAATAACAATGTCTTAATCAACTAATAGGAAGGGGGGTGAATTATTTGATTCCAAGATTTAAAACTTAATTCCAAATCAAACTTTATACTTAAACAAATGCAAAGTAACCACAACACATGTGAACATAATAGTTCACTAGAAATTGTTCTCGAGGAAAACCTTGTTAAGGGAAAAACCCCAGTGGGAATGATACCCACAAATATCTGCACTATAAGTATTGAAACCCTGTTAGGAGCTTATTATTAAAATATGAAGGTCCCTGTTAAAGGAAATACCCTGTTAGGAGTCACAAACCCCGTTAGAGGTATTACAACTGGCCACATGTCGAAATACAATTAGAAGGTTACATCCACCTTCTAGCCTTTACATAAAATATCATCAAGATCTATGTACTTCCATAATAGGAAAATTAACCCTTGTGCACTGATGCACAACCTTCTTCTCTACAAACAATAGATCTCGCAGCCTTTTAGTTTGCATATCCTTCTCTAGAACATACATCAATTATATGGAAAACCCTTCCTCATATACAAGTTACAAATAATAAATCTCCTAGAGGTTGGCCATTATAGGACCTCATTTTATTACAAATGATTAAGGTGGAGAAACAAACATTTTCCCTTAATATATTACAACAAATATAA
Organism: Chamaecyparis obtusa; assembly: GCA_027943335.1. Classification (NCBI taxonomy): domain Eukaryota; kingdom Viridiplantae; phylum Streptophyta; class Pinopsida; order Cupressales; family Cupressaceae; genus Chamaecyparis; species Chamaecyparis obtusa. Next base: position 314,821 of record BSBK01008033.1, read on the forward strand.
ATCACAAGATAGTCATCTCCATAAATTATCCAAAGATAATTATCCTTCCATACGTTACCCTGCCTAGTCGGCTTCCAAATACTTCTTCCCTGGTAAACACGTCATGTATATGATGTCGTCGATCACACAACATATTGCAATCACACAAAATCTTCTCCATGATGTCATATGACATATCCCAAGCTCACATACTATAATCCATCGTCGCATAAGAGTTATGAACCAAACATAGCCACTCACTCTGTGAGTTCCCCTGTTTCTGGCCCTGCTAGCTAGTCTTCACTAATCCTTCAATAACTTTTACAAATGACCATATCGACCTTTGCACTCATAGGCATAAGTCTAATAATCATCCTAGTACATATATCTAAGTTTGCATGAGCTAAGGCATTGTACGACGTCCGTACCACTCTCTGCAACATGCCAGTGCACTATCCTGCAATTCCTAGCCCTTTGTAACTGAATATATGTTGACATCAATGACAAACTATTGAATGCCAACACCATACTGCAACAATTCCAACAATGATATCTCTAAAATTTGTTTTTGATGAACTACAACTGATTTAGAATTAGAATGAAGAATATGTAATTCAAGATTACTGAGGAGTTGATGATTAGATATGCAAGATGATTAAATCAGTATTATGTTGTCATTGATGTCAACTAGCTTGACAGTACTTATCTTGTAAGTTACTATACTGACACATCTGAAGGAAGGTGAAAGAGATGAAGAACAAAAATATCTACATGAGGAAGATGTATATGATAGATGAGGATAAGGAATACACTGAGTAACTTGTTGATGAGTCTATGACCTGATGGAATTGACTTTATTATGTTGCATTCATCTATGATGAAGAATAGAGCTGAAAGACAAAAAGCAGTGTTGTCGGTAGATAAAGCATTTCAGTATACACCGATGAAGTGTAGTGTATACTGAGCGTAGTATTAATCGAGCTTGTCTTCACCAACGCATTTCTTTGTTAACTGAGCAAAACAGAAAGGAATTAAATGATCAATTTAGCCGATAAAGTGATGAGCTGTAAAGTGTATAAAATCAAGGTAATAGATAATGTTTGTTATGAAGATCGATGGCTAACATAAATCAAAAGGATCTAATGGAGCAGATTGAAATGTGTTATTGACACATCAGCTAAGGGAGCTTAAAGTGGCAAAATCTATGAATATGATTAAGCGACAAAATTTGATGGAGGAAAAGAAAATGATTTACTCATCTATATAAGAGACATTGGTTTCATTATGAAATTTATGCCAGAAGAAGAAGATATTGTAGAATAATTGTGTGGAGAAGTTTTTCTGATCATACTGGTTAATAAGAACCAAGCTGCAGAATAGTTACTAAGCTACAGAGAGTTATTACCGATGGACAATAAGTTGATACAGTATTGAATTTGAAGTGTTATATTGGTCAGAAATATTTGAATGAGCTGAACATTGATCTGTAAACTGCAAATTGAAGTTGTTTTAAGGTAGATCATTTACTGTTACACATTTAACCATTGTACACAGTCAAATCTCTTAACCGAGTGGACTATGAAAGTCTTTTGATATTTCATTCATAGAGTGAACATTGTTGTCCTGTCAACCCCAAAGTCACTGTTGGTTGGATGATAACTTCTGGTCTAAAATCCTCTAACAAGGTCACACCTAACAGTATGTTTGTAAACCTTTAATAGGGTTGGGTCTTCACCGACCTCACTTCAAAAGAGTGAACAATTTTGGGTTGCCGGTCCCAGGTGGTTTTTCCCTTTATAGGGTTTCCACGTTAAATCTCTTGTGTTATGTGTTGATTGTGATATTTGTTTGTGATCATACTTTGCATATTACATGTTAGATTTAATCAGTAATTATTACAGAGTTTAGATTGTCAATCGGTAAATACACAGACAGTGGAAGTATTTTATGTTTACTGGCTTGCAGAAGTAGTAGAATTTTTTTGGATTATACATTTCGATTTGGGACACTATATAACTGATTCACCCCCCTCTCAGTTATTCTAACAATTGGTATTAGAGCTTTGGTTTCTTAGGACAGATTTTTAAGGACTTCAACAAAAAGGTCTCAAGACGTATAAGAGGGAAGTGCCAAAGCTGAACAAAGATAACTTCACAGTATGGCAAAGCCGGATGAAGTTGCACATATCTGGAATTGGGAATTCTGCACTAGAACTGATGGAGAATGGCAACATTGAACCGACACTAGGTCCCCTAACTCTTGATCAACTAAAGGATAGGCATGAACACAATTTTACTACGATGGAACTTGCTGCTACCTGTACCAACGCCGAATTTGAAGACATTAAGGGATGCACTACTACCAAAGCCATGTGGGATAAACTAACTCTAATATACAATGGAGATGTGAATGTTAGGAGAGCCAGAGCAGAAAGCCTAAGAGGTTGATTTGATGATATGAAGATGAAAGAAGGTGAGAACATTATGCAATACACAAACAGACAAAAAGAGGTAGTACATGCTATTAGAGCATCTGGTAAAGCTATTGATGATGAAATAGTGATAAGCAAGATTCTCAGAACTTTCCTGCCAGTTTATGCGATCAGGATCTTTGCAATTCATGAAACAAGGGCTACATCCAACCTCACCCTTGACACTCTAATCGGTAAGCTTACAACCTTTGAATTGAATAACTTTGAGAATAGTGTTGTACCTTCTATCGAATCTTCTTTCATGTCCTCTTTGAATATTGGTAAGTCTAGTAGCAAGAATGATAACAATAATGATAGTGACAGTAATACCGATGATGAACTTGATGAGCTTGAAGCTCTTATGGCCAAAAGATTGCCCAAAGGTAAGGGAAGATATAGAGGCAAGTTACCTCTAGCATGTTTTAATTGTAAAGAAGTTGGCCACATCGCTACCAGATGTCCAAATAAGAAAGATGATGATAGATCCAAAGACCGATCCAAAGAAAGCTATGGGAGAAGAGTCAACAGAAGCTACCGACACAACAATAGAGACAACTGAGATAGCTATAACAAAGGGAAAAATGTATGTTACATAGCCGAAGAATTTGAATCTGAATCTGACACTGATGATGATGTAGAAGTAGTATTTGTTGCTATGAAGGATGATTCAGAAGAAGAAGAGAAACATCAAGAGACAACACTGATCTCTAAAGTAAGCAGAAATGATACATGGATCATAGACAGTGGCTGCACACATCATATGACTGGTGATATAGAGAAATTTGATCTAATTCATGAATATGATGGTGGATCTGTTAGAATAGGAAATGATGCACCTTGTATGGTGAGAGGTAAAGATTCACTAATGATTAATGACAGAATAAAATGTGAGAATGCATACTGGGTAGATGGATTGAACTAAAATTTGATAAGTGTAGCACAGCCAAACAACTCAGGTCACCGAATTTCTTTTGAGAGCAGAAAGGTAAGAATCTATGATGATGGAGGAAGACTTGTTGGAACCGATACACAATCTAGAGGTAATCTATTTTATCTTGACATTGATCAATCTTCTTGTTTATTAATGAAAGATGAAGATGCATGGTTGTGGCATAAGAGGTTATGTCATGTGAATTTTGATAACATGGTCAAGATTAGTAAAAAGAAAAGAGTTAGAGGATTGCCTAACTTGTCAAAAAAAAATCATGCTATGTGTCATGAATGTTAGAAAGGTAAGATGACTAAGTCTAGTTTTAAAAGCAAAGACTACTCAACAAAGAACAAACTTGAATTGGTTCATACCGACCTATGTGGTCCTATGAGAACTCGGAGCTATTATGGTGATAGATATTTTATTCTTTTTGTTGATGACTATACTAGACTGATGACTGTTATGTTTCTGAAAGAGAAATCTGAAGCTTTTAAGTTGTTTAAATGGTATAAGGCTAAGGTAGAAAAAGAGACTGGAAAAGAAATCAAATGCTTAAGATCTGATAGAGGAGGTGAATTTATCTCTGATGAATTTACTAATTTATGTAATGAGAATGGTATTAAGAGATAGGTCTCTGCACCAAGAACACCTCAGCAGAATGGGATTGCTAAAAGAAGGAATAGGTCAATCATTGACTGTGCTAGAACACTAATGCTACAAAAGAATGTTGCTCAGACATATTGGAGGGAAGCTATCAGCACAGCTGTATATGTGCTTAACCGAGTACAACTAAAGAAGGACACCAACTGGACACCTTATGAGCTATGGTTTGGACACAAACCTACTGTAAGTTATTTCAAAATTTTCAGAAGCAAATGTTTTATTCTGAAGGATGAGAGAAATGGGAAATTTGATTCTAAAGGTGATGAAGGAATATTCTTAGGATATTCTACTAAGAGTACATCATACAAATGTCTAAATAAGGTTACAAATAAGATGATTGAAAACACTAATGTTCATGTTGATGAGTATGATGACATAAAAATAGAAGAAAGAAAGGAACCGAAAGACTATAGTAGATTCACTTACATTGAACTTCCTGACTATCTACCAAAGTTGCAACCTGTGATAACCGGTCAATGGAAAAATAACCCCGAGGAACAGGAAAGGGAAACCGATGAACAAGATGGTGCTACCGAGCAAGAAAATGAACCTGAATAGGATGAACAAGAAAAAAGAAACCGAGTACTAGCTAGTTTTGTTAGAAGACATCATCCTGAGACACAAATTATTGAAAATAGACAAGTGGGAATGCAGACTAGAAGCAAAACAAGACAAGGGACATGTTTAGTTTGTGAATTTGAACCAAAGAATGTGAAAGTTGCATTAGAAAATGAAGAATGGGTTAATGCAATGCAAGAGGAAATAGGAAAAATAGAGAAAAACAAAACTTGGTCCTTAGTACCCTGACCTAAAGATAAGAATATTATTGGTACTAAATAGATATTCAGAAACAAAATGAATGAAAATGGTGAAGTGACAAGAAATAAAGCGAGATTGGTATGCAAGGGATATGCACAGGAAGAAGGCATTGATTATGGTGAAACATTTGCACTTGTTGCTAGATTGGAAGGAGTTAGAATGTTACTTGCATATGCTGCACACAAGAAATTTAAGGTTTATCAAATGGATGTGAAATCAGCATTTCTGAATGGTATACTTGAAGAAGAGGTTTACATAGAACAACCTGAAGGATTTGTTGATCTAGACAACAGAAACATGGTATGTAGATTACACAAAGCTTTATATGGTTTGAAGCAAGCACTGAGAGCATGGTATGAAAGACTGCATACTTACTTGTTAAGTATTGGATTTGTAAGAACTAGTGAGAACAACAATTTGTATATGAAAGGTGATACTGATGACACTATTATCTTTGCTGAAATTTTTGTTGATGATATTATTTTTGGAGGTCAAGATCATGTATGTAAATCTTTTGCTGATGACACTAGGAATGAGTTTGAAATGTCTATGTTCGGAGAGATTAAATTCTTTCTCGGATTACAAGTGATACAACAGAGTGATGAGATATTCATCACACAGTCCAAGTACTTAAAGGAAGTCTTGAAGACATTTGGCATGGAAGATGCTAAACCTGTGGGAACAACGATGGCTACTGGAAGTAAATTGACAAAGGAAGATGAAACTATAGAGGTAAACCAGACACTTTACCGATCCATGATTGGTAAGCTCATGTATGTAGTTCATAGTAGACCAGATATAGCACATGCTGTGGGAATTGTTGTTAGATATTCTGCTAATCCTAGAGAATAACACATGATTTCTACTAAAAGAATTTGAAGATATCTAAAAAAGATAGAGGATTATGCATTATGGTATCCTAAGGAAGGTAAGTTTGAGCTGAAAGTTTACACCGATGCTGATTGGGCTGAAAATGTGGATGACAGAAAAAGTACCACCGGAGGAGCATTTTTCTTTGGTAAAAGACTTGTAACCTAGACAAGTAAAAAGAAGGCTTGTATTTCTCAGTCTACAGCTAAACCAGAGTATGTTTCTACTGCTACTAATTGCTCAAACATTGCATATATCAAGCAAGTGTTGGAAGGAATGAATGAGGTAATCACTGACCCAGTGATCATATACTGTGACAACACAAGTGCAATTAATATTTCAAAGAATCTTGTGATGCACTCAAAGACAAAACATATATCAATTAAGTATCACTACTTAAGAGAACAAGTGCAAGAGAAGCAAGTAAAGTTAGAATTTGTTACATCTAAAGAACAACTTGCAAACATTTTTACAAAGCCTCTACCGAAGGACACTTTTGAATATTTGAAGACTACACTTGGGGTCTGTCCCCTGTCTATCGATCACTAATGTGATTTGAATGTTGCATCAGCCTAATCTTATTAGCAGATCATTCATGTTGATGCAGCATAGTTCACACTTTGAATTTCATTCAAGGTTGTGATTAAGTTTGAAAAACTGAAACAAATTGGGATATCAGTATACTAAGATACAAAGGAAGTATTGGACACCAAAGAGTTACTTAGCTATTATAGAGTTGATTATGTATTTGTTTCTTTGGCATTGTTGTCAAAGGAAGAGATAAATAATATGAAAAGAAAAGGAGATTTGCACCGATGAGAACTATCTAAGGGAGAGATAATCTGAAAGGAACTTGAGAACTGAAAAGGTTATATCTATAGAACGACAAAACTGTATTTTATAATGCTATTTTAGTAATGTAGTGATTAAACATATTAAGCTAGGGAGAGCTTACACTACACAACATTTGATCACAAAGTTGTAGAATACATGTTTGGTATGTGTATGGTACATTTCATATTACTTGAGTTGCCATCAATGCCAAAGGGAGAGACTGATGAACTACAACTGATTTAGAACCAGAATGAAGAATCTATAATTCAAGATTACTGAGGAGTTGATGATTAGATATGCAAGATGATTAAATCGGTATTATGTTGTTAGTGATGTTGACTAGCTTGACAGTACTTATCTTGTAAGTTACTATACCGACACATCTGAAGGAAGGTGAAAGAGATGAAGAACAAAAATATCTACATGAGGAAGATGTATATGATAGCTGAGGATAAGGAATACACTGAGTAACTTGTTGATGATTCATGACTTGATGGAATTGACTTTATTATGTTGCATTCATCTATGATGAAGAATAGTGCTGAAAGACACAAAGCAGTGTTGTCGGTAAATAAAGCATTTTAGTATACACCAACGAAGTGTAGTGTATACCGAGTACATTATTAACCGAGCTTGTGTTCACTGACATATTTCTTTGTTAACTGAGCAAAACATAAAGGAATTAAATGATCAGTTTAGTCAATAAAGTGTATGAAATCGAGGTAACAGATAATGTTTGTTATGAAGATCGATGGCTAACATAAATCAAAAGGATCTAATGGAGTAGATTGAAATGTGTTACTAACACATTAGCTGAGGGAGCTTAAAGCGGAAAAATCTATGAATATGATTAAGCGGCAAAATCTGATGGAGGAAAAGAAAACAATTTACTCATCTATATAAGAGACATTGGTTTCATTATGAAACGTATGCTGGAAGAAGAAGATACTGCAGAATAATCGCATGGAGAAGTTTTTCTAATCATACTGGTTAATAAGAACCGAGTTGTAGAACAGTTACCGAGCTACAAAGAGTTGTTACTGACAGACAGTAAGTTGATACAATATTGAATCTAAAGTGTTATATTGGTCAAAAATATTTGAATGAGTTGAACATGGATCTGTAAATTGCAAACTGAATTTGTTTTAAGACAGATCATCTACTGTTACACATTTAACCATTGTACACAGTCAAATCTCTTAACCGAGTGGACTATGAAAGTCTTTTGATGTTTCATTCATAGAGTGAACATTGTTATCTTGTCAACCCCAGAGTGACTGCTGGTTGCACGATAACTTCTGGTCTAAAATCCTCTAACAAGGTCACACCTAACAGTGTGTTTGTAAACCTTTAACAGGGTTGGGTCTTCACCGACCTCACTTCAAAAGAGTGAACAATTTTGGGTTGCCGGTCCCAGGTGGTTTTTCCCTTTACAGGGTTTCCATGTTAAATCTCTTGTGTTATGTGTTGATTGTGATATTTGTTTGTGATCATACTTTGCATATTACATGTTAGATTTAATCGGTAATTATTATAGAGTTTAGATTGTCAATCAATAAATACACAGACAGTGGAAGTATTTTATGTTTACCGACTTGTAGAAGTAGTAGAATTATTTTGGATTATACATTTCGATTTGGGACACTGGATAACTGATTCATCCCCCTCTCAGTTATTCTAACAGATTCTACTAATAATTATTAACTCTTTAAATTCTACTAAATACTTCTTGATCTTTTTTTCTATAAATTATAGCTATGTACAAGAAAGAACAAATGCCTATTATAGGAGAGGCAAGGAAATGTGAGAGTATAATCAATGGTGTGGATTAATCTTGCACTAAAGGTCAATATTACATTGCATGAAATAATTGAGGCACTATTTAATATTAGTTTCTCCTTTGAATTGAATTGAATTACATAAGTATCCTTCTAAAAGTGACATATAAGAATAATTTTTGAGACCTCCAAGTATGAATCAATTTACAATTGGTGTTGGAAACAAGTATACTTGGCACAATCTCAAATGTAGTAGAATAAGACACACACATTTTATGGTTGGAAGTTTGGAGCAAACTTCAAAGTAATTACTTGGCATGACCATCTAACTTGGCAAGGAAGTGTAATCCTTCAATCCAGTTCATTTTTTTCAAAACATCAAGAAGGTCTTTTGGACACCTCCAAAAAAAGTATTTTGACATGACATCATATTTGATGTCATACTTCTTTAATGGCATAGAAAGAAACCTCTCCTCCCATGGTGCTAGTGCACATATACCTATGCCATAAATTTGTCTGCTGATCCCATTCTCCATATTTTCTTGATGTAACTTTTTAACTTATTCTAACTTCCATTACATTCAATGCCTTCTACTATATGCATATGCATATGTGTATATTAAATTAGAGTAAGGATTTAGTGTACAAATATTTAAAATCATGAAGAAATTATGCAATTATCAAGCAAGTTATGAGTCTATGTGTATAACATATGCAAATGGGATGATGAAGATGTCAATAGATTAAATACATATCTAAACATATATTATTATAAATACTTTAAATAACAACTAATCTATATATATATATATTAAAAAACATAAAAAAGATTATTGTAATTTACGAAATATCAATATCTAACATATAAAGATCATATTTGATGGTATCACATGAAAGCTCAATTATAAGTAGAGGCCTCACCAATAAATCCACTGTAAAAAATGGAAGTGCTTCAAAATACCACATAATTTTAAGAGATACCACACTAGGATGCTTAATGGGTAGCGTCGTTGGCTTGTGCCTTGGGCTTGCTCCCTAGTGGTCTTGAGTTTGACTCTAAAGTCTGTACTAACCCAATGTATTGGCTTGCGGGCTGTCGATACATCTCCAAAGGATTAGTCTCACTCCAGCTCTCTCCATTCCATCCCCAACTTGGCAGCAAAAGTAAGACCAAGGTAAGGTGGGTTGGGTGTTGGGCTGAGTTGCGAGGATACTTTTGGCGCAAACAAAATAAAAGAAACATTAAGATGCTTAACTACTAAATCCTCTTCCTTATATATTTAAACTACTGTCAAAGATCGGATTCCTCACTCAACTATGAACATTATTGGAGAGTAGCTTATTCTTGATATTCTTGGGAAAAAATGATATTATTGTGTTTCACATTCTGTTTTTGTATTGTCTCTCTAATGTGTTATGTTGATTTGTGCTACATTATAACACTATATGACAAATGGTCTTAATCATTTTCTTCTCTTATGAAATTTTTATCTTGAAAGAATATTCTATTAGAAAAAAAAAAATCATTAATATAATACAATTATCCAATAAAATATACAATAAAGTTTTTAAAACTCTTCAAACATTCATGAAACTATCTTTCCTACTTCATTAAAAAAATAATGATATGAGTTTGTTCCAATCCTGACACATGCCTGTTCACAAATATGATTATGAAATGACAACTTTATCTTCAAAATAATGGACTGTAAAAATCCTTTGTGCATAACTAGTGAATTATGATTTACATTTTGGTCCAGCTGAAATTAATAAACAGACAGAAATATGATAATAAATCTATCCTCAGAGGAAATAATAAGTCTTTGAGCTTGCAATTCAAAAGCTGGCCTAACAACTGTTTACATAAGACATTTAAATTCTGATAAATTCAAGAAATGGAAGTTATTTTATGCCTTTGAACATTAATGTTGATTTCAACTGCACCAAGTGCAATCTTCCTTCACAGAATTCATTATTTCAAAAAAACATCACCCCAATGAAATGAAATAATGTTGAGAGTTAAAGAAGCATTAGATTCTTACAGTCCATTATGACAGTGTTCAGAATTCCTCGCCATTACAAAGAACTGTTGAGCATATCTCAAAAGATTTTGATACTTGTACTTGCGTTGAAAATGTTTCTCAATGTCAGAAGCCTGAAAATTATTCAAGTGTTTATGAGGCTGGCAAATGGGTAGTGACCACTAAATGCCAGTATTTGGTATTTGATAAGATCTGAAGAGCAGGAACAAGGTGATTAGATGGGGATTATGGATTTATGTGTTGTGTTTATAATGTAGCATTATATTAAAAAGTATACTGACTCAATTTTGTTTCCATATGTTTCAATATGCATGTTTTTTTTAACTGGGTTTCAAAAATCTGAATTTAAAGTAGCATCTAATGCAGGTTCAGTGAATCAGCTACCAAAAAAAATAGTCAACTGACAGGGTACTTCCAAAATCTATCTACGTGTCGCCATACCGTTCCCGGTATCATAACGGGGTAATAACACATGGGACACATCCTCATAGACCACATGTTTCATCATTTTATTGTAAAAGTGAAGTCGTTATAGCTAACTCCATGCACCCTAAGCTCTTAAATTATATATTAGATTTTGACAATTTTTTGGTTGTCTTCATTTGCAATTTAACTACTTATAGCTATTGTTCAGGCTTTTAGGTAGTGAAGACAAATGCTATGGGATCCCTTATGTACAGAAGGTTCAAAAAGTGCTAATTTCAAAGTGTCATCTTAAACATATTCCCTATTGTCCCATTACCTGTTGGCTTTGACAACTAAGAAATTTGCAGAGTTGATCCACTACTAAGTACAAATGCCACATAATTATGCACTATTGACACCAATAAATTTGAACTAGTGATCCAATTAGAAACATTTTTTTTTGAGAAACTTGGCCACTATTGACCTACTAGATGATTTTTTAGTAGACTTTTACTTGATGAAATCCAATGAATGGTAATTGGAATATGGGCAGAGTATCTAATGCTCTTCACATGAAGGGTGTGCACAAATTTATGTAAAGATAATCAAACGTCAAAAAAATAAAGTAGATGATTTGATAGGGATTATGGATTTATGAGTTGTTTGTATTGTATTGTTTTGCAGTTCAATTAAGTTTTGGGATGGGGTGTGTGTTGTTGGTACTGGGTATTTTTCATTATATATCAATGCTGAATAATGGTGCATTAAAAAGTATACTGACTTAGTTTTGTCTCCAAATGTTTCAATAAATCTGAACTTAAGTAGCATCAAATGCAGATTCAGTGAATCAGCTACCTAAAAAATACTGTCAACTGGTAGGCTACTTCTAAAATCCGTCCCCACATTCCCATATTGTTTCCACTGAAGGTACCAACACAGGAGATGTGGAGCACAAGTTTTCATCACTTTATTGATAAAGTGAAGTAGTTATAGCTAGCTCCGTGCATCCTAAGTTCTTAAACTATATATTGGATTTCAATATTTTTTTGGTTGTCTTTACTTGCAACTTAATTGTTTATAACTATTATTTCAATAATTAAGTAAAAAACTGTTTATAGTTATTGTTCTGGCTTCTGGGCATTAAAGACTAATGTTGTGGGATCTGTCATGTAGCAGGGATCAAAAAGTGGTCATTGCAAAGTGTTGTCCTAAACATATTCTCTATTTCACAACTACTGGCTTTGGCAACCAAAAAATTGCACAATTACTATGTACAAATGCTGCAATAATCATTCATTATCAGTACCATTAAAGTTGCACAAATGATCTAATTACTAACATGTCCAGAAAATGACTATTGGCGGATGAAGGGTTGCTCACAAATGTATGTGAAGAAAATCAAAAGCTAATAAAATTGAACAGGTATTAAAAGCCAATTACAGATAGTTGTGGCTTTTTAAGGCTGATGCAACCTGGTTGTATGAATATTACAAAATAATGATCAATAATTTATATTAATATTTTTAAATCATTGAGAGTAATTATAGAGATATTTTACAATGACAATAAGTAGAGTTTAACAACTTGATTGGGTTTTACAAACTCTTAGCTTTCATCAAAACTCTTATTTTTCATCACAAATTTGGCAGTTGCTTCCACTCAAAATACCTATCTTAATTTCCTAAATAAGTTGCACTTGATATTTTTAAAAATTAAGGATATTCTTTATTGTTATTGAAGTTTTTATCTTTTTTTAATATTTTATAACTCTTGTTATTTGTACTTATTTTTATTATAGGAGACTTTTTATAATTTATTATTTTCATTAAGTGTTTGACTTTGATGTTTAATATCATCATTGTTTCATTTAACACCATCACAATCTACCACATCTATGATTCTAGAAGCACCTAATCCTTCATCTTCTAATAAAGTCCAACTGAAAGGAAGGAGGTCCCAGAACAACAAGATTCAAACTATTGACCTGTAATTGACAAACACACAGTGGGTGCTTCATAAAAATCAAGACATTCTGTTAATTTAAATTAGAACTTCATCTATTTTTTTGCTCTTACATTCTGTCATAAGTTTCTTGTACATATGCAAGGTCATATTTTAATTTTTTTTTTTTAAACTCTCCTCACCTCGACTTACATTTACTGTCATAAGTTTCTTATACATATATGTAAGACCATTTTTAGATTTTTATTTTTTTTATCTAGTCTCCTCTACATTTACTATCATAGGTTTCTTGTACATATGTAGTATAAAAAAATTAAATAATTTTTTAGTTTTACTGACTTGTTTCATAGATTTCTCAGTTAATTTTACAAGGTTATATTTAAAATATTTCTTATTAAATCTGTTTGTTTATTTATTTTTTAAATTATTTTTTATTAGATAAGTTGGGATTTTGAAATGGCTCTCACCCTTATGTCACAGCAAGTAAGAAAAAACAAAAGACACATCACTAAAGCTAACAAAAAACAGCCTGAAATCATATTTCTACCCAAGTCAAGTGTTTGACTCTAGAATTCAGTATCATCATTGCTTCATCCAAAAGTATCAGTCTATTAGATTTCAAATTTTGGTTAACACCTAACAAGGTTTGTCCCTTTCTTCCATAAAGTCCAGCCAAAATGACGACAGCTTACCAATCTACTTGATTGTCTCTTTTGTTGTCTTTTGAATAGCCAAGTACTTGAACCTAATGTCTCAGGTCTACACTATTAATTTTGTTGTCACTAATATGTGTAGAAGTAAAGGTGTGGAAATAACACCTTTTTAGCCTGAATGGATGATAGTCAATTCTCACATCATATTCTTGAAGTTTCTTGTACCGATACTTGAAAATTAATTTGTCATATAAAATAAGGATAGTAGTAGTTGTTATAGCTAACTTCACTTAGTCTAAATTTCTAAATAGTACAATAGATTTTGACAGTATTTTTATTAGTAATCTCTGCATACAATATAAATAGTTATAACTATTCTTTTACTTCTAAATAATTAATATAAACATCCATCTGTTTACTACCCAGCTGCTTACATTCTCTGTCATGTTTTTTTTTTTGGTCAGTCTAGAATCATATTCTAAACAACTTAATGCTAAACTTCAATATGCATTATGAATGTACAAGAACCACAATATTATATTGCAGAATATATTAACTCATAATAATATTTGTATGAGAAGAAAACTCCTAAATCTTCTGTGCAAATCCAAAAGGTAAAATGGAGAAACCAATCGGACAGCATTGATGGTCTCTTTTGTTGTTTTCGAATATCAATCACTAAAGTTTAATTTGTCTTGTACTCTTATAAAATACAGCTTTAAAATGTATATACAAACAGTTTCTCTACATCCAGCTTGCACAATGTCTTCTTCCTAGTGAACAATTCTTTCAAACACAAAATTACAAAAAGAAACTAACAACATAGTACAGAAAAAAGGCCTTTCTGCCTACAACTGCTCCACTCTCTGTGTCCTTATCCGGAAAAGCAAGCCTGATTGACAAAAAGCTTTATGTGAACTCAATTATAAAATCAAATCAATGTTGCTTTTTAAAACTTTGGGTGCACGTTGTAATTCATATTTATATCTTTAAAGCATATCACAAAGCGTGTTTGATAAGGCCTCTGTAATTTCAATTTTAAAAGATTATCTTATTTTTATAGAATAGTTGCTAATTCTAAGGGAAAATATGTATATTTCATATTAGTTTCTTTATCTAAAGTTTGTATGCCATCAATTTTGATACTACTGATGTATCGAATCTGTGCTATCAATTTTGATGTCATTAATATGTAGCAGTAAAAGTATGAAAATAACACTTTTTTAACCTCTAGTCTATGATAGTCAATTATCATATGCCATCCTCAAATTTTCTTGTTCTAATTATTGAACAATAACTTTTCATAGAGGGAAAAGGTATGAGTAGCAGTTGTAGCCAATTTCATACACTCTAAGCTCTTAAATAGTACATCAAATTTTGAAGTTTTTTTATTGGCTGTCTTCATATATGACGTAAGTGCTTATGACTATTGTTTTGAATTCTTGGTGGTTACAATGGGGAATGTTATGTCTGTAAGGGATCACTTTTTTCCCATCCTCAAATTTTTCTTGTACCAATAATTGAACATTAACTTTTCATACAGGGGAAGGGTACTTATAGTAGGAATTGTACTAATAGCAGTAGATGTTATGGAAAACTTTGCGCAATCTAAGCTCCTTAATGACATATCAGATTTTGACATTTTTTTGTTGTCTTCATATAAGATGTAAATGCTTATAGCTATGGTTTTAGCTTTTTGATAGTTACACCATAGAATGTTATGCATGCAAGGGAACAACTTTTTAACCTCTAACCTATGATATCAATTGTCACATGTCATTGTAAGATTATCTTGTACCAACAATTGAACATTAAATTGTCATATGGACAAGGGTACCAGTAGTTGTTCTAGGTAATTTTGCACAGTCTAAGCTCCTAAACTATAATCGGATTTTGAAAATATATTATTAGTTGTCTTTGTATGCAGCTTAAGTGCTTATAGCTATTGTTTTGTCTTCTTGATAGTTACAATGAACGTTGTGGGAATGGTTATGCACGCAAGGGTAAAAAATTTGTCATTTTGAATTGATGCCCCAATACATATCCCCTATTGCTTCAAATGGCCATTTTGAAATGACTCTCATACATGTACATATTCTTTATTGTTTCCTTAATCATTCGTTAAATTTGACCACCACAAAATTTGTATAATTGATTTAATACTTATGCACAAATGTTCTAATAATTGTTTACTAGTGATACCAATAAAATTGTATAATTGATCAAAATCTTTTTGAGTACCGGTCTTTTTTGTTACAGATTGAAATCCTGACAATCAGTTTTTACTGTTAAGAGCAAAATGAAAAAAACGTGATTGTCAGCAGAAATAATTATTATGTTTCCCACCATGGTTGGACAAGAGCCATTTGCAGTGTAAGGTTTGCTGCAGCTTTTTATCTTATCAGATATTAGATTCAATATTTCTAGACAATTTAAAGGCCATATGTTTGTCACTCATTTTATTCTGACAATAGCTGAGAAAGTGATGTAGAAAAAAGTCACACCAGAACTTTTTAATTCATGGCTGCTTGCCCCAATAAAAGTTAAAACATATAACTATTCAGAGTACCATTAAGCCTGTTTTCGAAGTCTCAGAAGTTGGAGTAACTGTCCTCGTTTTCTATTATGAGAGTAAGCTTTCTCTGTGTCTGATATACAACATGAATCTGCTGTAATGTTTGCGTGTACTTGGCATTAAAAGAGATGGCCCCATCGCTTTTAGGAAACAAACAGAGTAGATGGGGCCATCTCTTTTATTAATAAAACAGAATAAAAGAAAACAGAGTAGATGGTACCATCATCAATAGTCATTAAATACAAATTATTCTTTCCTACAAATTATATTAAATAAATAATAAATTGTGTGATGGTGTATGAGTACATTTCAAACATATAATTTAATATGTAAAATTTAGTAATATATGTTTGTAATAAAAAAAATTCATTTGTGAGAGATAAGGTTGGGATTGTGCATAAGACAAATATAAGAAAATTGATTTCTTAATGACATTAGATTTCCACAATCTATTATGTCGATGTTTCATTGTTTCTAGATTCGAAAGTGTGAGAGTTTTTGCATTAATTTTTTAGATCACGCTCCATGATCCATCATCATGACAAAAGAGTGCATAAGGAGAGGATAAAACTCTTTCATCGTGATGACCTGAATCGTTGATGCAAAACTCTCACACAACCAAATCTAGAAACACCAAAACATCAAAGTTTTTCCCTCGTGTACTCTTTCATCTTGATGATGAATCACAAAGTGATCCAAATTGTTGATGCAAAAACTCTCACACAATCAAATTGAAAAGCAACAAAACATCAAAATGGATATCTCATATGTGATTACTAAAGTAAAGTGATCAGGGCTCACAATTAAACATATAGAGAACTTGTGAAAGGTTATAAGGACTACTGATTGAGGGCATTGCATGTTTATGTAGTAACAATACTTACATTATGAAATCTTAGCATGTGACATCATAGAGATTAAAGCCTAGCCTGACAATGAAGAGATTAAAGCCTACCCTAATTGGTAACTTTTGAACAAAAAGTTTTTCAAGAATGTAGGCCTCACGATGAAATATCCCAACATGTTCCTAGGATAAATTTGACAAAATAAATGTTCCATAAACTTTTCCTTGGCACTAAGTTAAAAAAGATTAATGCTACAATTGCAAAAGCCAATATTACAGAAATATAGGTATGAAATTTTTATTTCTAACTTGTCGTTGGTGTGGAAGGGGCATTTTACATGTCTAATTCATCACTTAAATCATATTCACATTTGTTACTTAAGGATTAATTAGGGTACACATAGAATAGTTATCACTTTATGTCTCCAGTAATAACATTTTAGACACATGTCATAATCGTATGCAATCATGTGTTCATCTTGACCTATATAACCAATAGGTTCATTTGTATTATCTCATAGTTGAGCTCTCTTGGGCTTTCATTGAAGCTCCTAAACCTTGGGTGACTACAATCTTTAGCTAAATCTTTGCATGATATAAATGGAAGATGAAAACATTTAGAAGGTGTTAAAATTTTGGAATTTCATTAGGGTTTGAAGTGTGCAAGAAAACTATCTAATTATTACTAGAGGAAATGAGATGAAGGTATCTACATTGAGAAGAGTCTAGAGTATTTCAAAAGTAGTGTACTAAAGGTTGTTCATGGTCAATTTTGTTGCAGTGGATTTTTCATGTTGTTATGAGGTTTTATCATCCCTCTAAATGTTATTATAATTAGGGACTAGGGGCCTTCCTTTGGTGTAGCCATAAAACCATTACTTCAAGGAGTAGTTGCTTCCTTGGGTTGTAGCCCTAAAAAAATTTGTATAATATGTTCTATATTGTGAGATAAATCTTATCGTGGTTTTTTTCTTCATTGGGTTTTCCACATAAATCTAGTGTTCTCTTATGCAACTGTGTGGATTGGTTTGTTCTTTCATTGTACCATTGTTTTTGATGCATGAAGCAAAGGTCTTAACATAAGGAGAAATAA
The DNA here is from genome assembly GCA_027943335.1 of Chamaecyparis obtusa. NCBI lineage: Eukaryota > Viridiplantae > Streptophyta > Pinopsida > Cupressales > Cupressaceae > Chamaecyparis > Chamaecyparis obtusa. The sequence continues at coordinate 332,739 of BSBK01008033.1, forward strand.
AAGGTTTAAAGTTTTATTATATAATCGATTCACACACCCCCTCTTAGTTATCTTGTGTGCTCTATAGGGTTCAATGGTCTTATCATATCACATTGGATTGAGAGATATTTGAAGAAAAAAATCCTTGGAATAATTGCTCAATTATGCTCCATTTTGTTCCATCCTCTTAGATTTTGGTCTATTTTTTAACATGAAACTAATTTTGAATAAGATACCATTGTTTTCTATGAGCCTAATAGATCACCACCTCACCTCCATTATTATAGGTACTTTTTCCTTTGAAAATAAAAATATTGATTTAAGCAACACTTAACATATAGTCTGTGATTTTTTCCAATACTATCTATACGATCTACCAATTTTATGATTTCATAAAAAATATAGATCCCTATGACTTTTTGTCAAATTCCATTTATTATATAAAAAAAACCATAAAGAAAAAAATTCATGTATTCTAATGATTGATGAGTTACTTGATGATCTTCTTAGTGCACTTAATTTTTCTCCAAATTTATTTTGGTTGGGTTATCATTAGGTTCCTCTCAATGAAGTAGACATATTTAAAACAACCTTTCAGACTCATGTGGATCACTATAAACTTATTTAGTGGTTTTATCTTCTTTCTTACAAGATGAAACTCCTAGATTTCTCTAAATATCATCTTGTGTTTTATGTCTATTGTTTCAAGATTTCTCTTTGACCATTAGTTGTACAGGAGCACCTATTCATTGGATATGCCATGAATAATTTGGTATTTATTTTGGTTTTAATATCTTTACAAGATTTTATAAGGACCTAAGGACCATTTGGAATCCATTAAAATCATTTTGTAAAACTATTAAAGTCATTAAATTCATAGTGACCTATAAGGTCTTGATAAAGTCAAACATGGTCAAACCACTCAAATGTAAGCAAATAGAGTGGAATTGATGTAATTTGAGTCTTGAAGTCATTTTTACCATGTTTTAAAGTTTTTGGGAAGGTTTTGAGTCATTTGAATAGAATTTGTAAAAGTTGTTCAAACTTTGTCAAAATTGTCATGACAACTTTTGCAACTTGATGACAACTTTTTAAACGATTGTTAAAAGTTGTTTACATGTAGTTGTAGGTTGGTTGGGTGGTTGAATATGATTGCAAATTGTATAAATTTGGTTCTCAAACTCTAATTTTCAAGGGGGTTAAGTTTGGAGAAGGATTCCAGAATGGAAGAAAACTTACTTTGAAGACTTTATTTTCTAGTTTTCTAAATTGTTTTTCTTGAAAAATTATCTAATGTTTTGATTGATACATCCTTATATGGATTGATACAAAATAAAACTTATATTTTTGGACAAATTAATGAGTTAGCTTTCATTTTATTTTGTTTTGGTCCAATTTCATTGAGATTTGTAGAAGTTCTGATCGTTTTTGTAATTGTAGGTCCGAATCTACCCTAGGGTTAGCATTTTTGGGGAAAATAGCATAACTTTTGTTTTAACCATTGGATTTGGATATAAATTGGATAAAATGTCTTTATTTATTTGTGCTTAAATCTCACTGAAGAGATTGGCTTCATTATGTCATTTGTGAAAGTTATTAATGTTTGTTTGCAAGTGGCAAATTCTACCCTAATATGTTGATTTGATTAAAAGGTTGCAAAATTTCCTTGAATGATTATAAGAAGTTGTGAATGTGAACCCTACCTTTGCATCAATTAGGTTCTTGCTAAAACTATTATATACCTAGGATCAATCCTAATTGAACCCTTACTCTATAGTTAAAATTAGTCTTGAATACATGCTTCCACCAAATTCACAATCACATAAACAGTAAGGTCCTAATCTAGTGGCATGGTATGCACTTGAAGATGCTACTTGAGAATCATTTCACCAAGTCCAACAATTTCCTTCGCTCTATCTTTTATGATAAATATATTCTCAAGATGCTAGGGATGTTAGGACCTTTTGAACAATCTTATCCCAAATCTTTCTTTATTTGATTAAAGGCTTTTGATGCACATGCTTTTTAAGTCATCTATTTAGTTATTTTGAATAGTTGCATATTCTTGGAAAGGTTCAATTAGGTTGAATAAAATCACTATAAGAATAAGATGTAATATATTATTTTGGCATCAATAAAATTAATTTTTCTTAAAGGGGATTTCCCTCTTAAAGAGGTCTAAGACATTCATAACATTTTGGTGTCTAGACATTAGAATCTATTTTCCATTATTCTTTGTTTTGACTTATCTCTAGTAGAAACAATCATCACACCTAGATACAATAGAAAAATGGAATTGAATAAAATTCACTTAGAGAGTTGAAATTGTTTAGCTTTTCTTTTTCTAGAATAAAGGATGTTCATTGCCTCTTATTAAGTCATGCGATCCTACTCTAACATAAATACACCCATTTGGATTGAGCTAAGGCTCTTAAGGAGACTTGAGGAGAGGTATAGGATGTCTTGAAGGGATGTTTTCATTTAATGGATAGGGGATAATAAGATTCCACTTGGAATACCACAATACACATGTTGAATGCTAGGGTTATTAACAATTAAATATAGAAGTACACTTCCATATTTATTGAGGTTATGGTTTTGTCTGAGTTTACTAAACTAGAGCCAAGTTAGAGATGTAAAAATGCTTTCTTGATAATCATCAACAAAAAAATATCTTATAATACTAATCTTGATAATGAACTATTGTTGAAGTCTTCACCTTCTAAGATGAATCTCTTGCACCACAAATATTTTTTAATTTATTTTTAATCACTGATCTTTCTTTTTCTGATATTACAGTTGGAAGACCTCAATCTCAACATGAGAAATCAACAATCACTCTCCCAATAGATTTTGAAACTCGGTAACAAGAATCACAACACCACTAATTAATCATTACACTATATCAAAATATCATAATCCATAACCTTATAAGTTTTTCAATCCAACACCGTACTATAAAAGAATTTATATCAACAATCATTCAAATACATCAGATCCATAAAGTTTATTATTCAAAGCTATTAGAATATTCCAGAACTGGTTGCCATGATAATCAATAATCAAACACCAAGTTAGCAGTAGATTATTATGCAGAATGATTAAAATTAGTGAACACTTCATCAAAATTTCAATTCCCAGAAGAGGAGGTTTCCCCTAGAAGTCCTACAAGCTGCTTGGATATAGATTTGTATCCTCTTTTCCAACTAGAAGAATCCTATGTTTCTCTAGATTGGATACCCAAGAAAACATCACTGCGAAACACTATTACACAATGTCCACATGCACTCAAGCTCTTCAGTATTTTATATGCATCGATAGCCCAATAACTTTGGCTTCATGTACAATTCTTGAGGCTTCAACACGTGAGAAAAAGCCATGAAGATGGACAAATCCTTTCAGATTCGCTGGAAAAGTGCAGAAAGTATCTCTTATAAAGAACTTATTCTCCCAACTTTCACTTTCGGAGAAATGTGGAGTAAAAGCAGGTTTAGCAGATCGAGGAGTAAATAAACGAGTGGTAGATGAATGCATGGAAAGAGAATGGAGTGACGTGTTTGAAGTGACTGAAGATACCACACAATTCTCCAAATCATGATAAGACATTTTCAGAGTTATGGAGAACTGTGAAGAAGTGTGTTAAGAGAGAAGACAGCCATGGTTTTGGGAAACGTCTAAACAGGAAACTGAAACCTTACAAGGGGACACTTAAAGTTTTTTTTCATAACTCCCTTTATAAACCTTACATTTTAGTTGGCTGTTTAGCCAATACCATAGTTTTGAGGACTGCAATATATTACATGAGAATAGCTCAATCTATAATGATAATGATAATTGACTTGATCTTATTTCACATTCTCTTATATACACACATACATACATATTTGTGTGTAATTCAAATTTCATTTTATAAAAAGAGGAGGAAAAACAATATTTTAGCAAAAACATTGCATCATTTATTGTTCTTTGAACTCGTCAATGGAGTTGGCCAAAAAATATATAGGGGAGAAATATGTTCTCGAAGGAATACTTATAACTAGTACATGTTTCTTCTTAAGTGATTATATTATTAAGTGGGTCTTAAAATATCTATTTTTCTAAATCTTTATTTTTGAATAATTATATTATAATATGATGAGTAGGTATATATCTAAATTACAAGTTTTATTTGGTTAAGTTGTCATCAATTACGGTAGTAGTCTATCAAGATTACTGAAAGGTTGAACTTTATTTAACTGTACTTTCAAATAGTTCAAGGACAGTAGTGGACTATGTAGAAAAGGAACATGACATCTTTTTCACCAAATAATCTGCAACTACAGTTCGGAGAACTATAACATGTTACGTGGGAATAACTCAAGCTTTAGAGATAATAATAATTGACTTGCCCTTTTCATGTGTGCCTGAGTGTGTGTGATTTCATTGGTCATCATGCCTAAATTTCTATAGAAGGATTAGGAATATCATAAATTTTCATTTAATCAAAAGAGAGGGAGAAAGGTAGTAGATCTGGAAAATTAGTTGAATGTCAATATGCATTTTGAGGAATTTGTTAGAGATGGATTGAAGCATAAGATGAAAAGTACTTGGATAACTAGAGTAGAGCTGGAAGTTGCAATGGGAGAATGGAAAGAATCTGAAGAAAAATTCAAGGATTTTATCAAGAAGAATCCAAAAAATATAAGAATTTAGAAATGGAATTGAAGATGGGATTAAAAGAAAAAGTGTGTGAAAGAAGTGTTGGTTTGTGGTGATTGATCATGCAAGGAATGTACACTTTTCATTTATCGTGGGGTTAACTCATCAAGCGTTTTTGAGTTGACACGTGAAGCATTTCCCTAGGTTGACTTGTCAATGTTTTCCTTGGGTTGTCTCATCAAGTATTTTTAGGTTAACTTGTTAACTGACATAAGTCTTGTTATAATGGCTTAGGATTAGGGTTTTCTCAATAGATGACAATTTCATAGCTTCTTACAATGGTATTGTCTCTATTGAGTTGCAAGGGATTGCAAATTGTAACACGATGAAATTATTGGATAATAAGATTGGACTCTTTGTTTGGTGGACGTATCCCAACATTGGGTGAACCATGTTAAATCTTTGTGTTTTCTTGTTCCACTTATGTGTGCTTTATTGTTTTGCATTATTGATTATATTTGCATGTAACTGTTAACTTTATGTCTGCTAATCCTAACAAGAAGTACTATTGTGGATCAATTATTAGATATGTAGAAAGGTCAAAAGGACAAGGATTAGGGTTTATCGATGAATACTCAAATCAGAAGAACAAAGGAAAAGAGAGAGTAATTAAAGATAAAAAAAAGGTTGAAGTAAAAATAAAGGTTAGAAATTTGAATACATCCACAAGAAGGCATTCAATAAGACAACTGAATGCTCAAAGGTACTTGTCTTTTAATGATTTTTGTTATGTTTGCAAAACATTTGGTCATAAGTATGTTGATTGTAAGATGAGAAAGGATCAAAGAGTTCAATGTTTTAGTTGTCAAAAGTCTGGTCATAAAGAAAACAAGTGCAAAATTCAAGTTTCAAATTAGGAAAGGAATTTAATGTAGTGAATAATATTTTTCATGGAAATTGTTGCGTGTCACAACTATGGTCACAAGGCTAGTTAATGCATATCAAGAATTCAGTCAGTGAGATCTGGTAGAAGGAATGTTAATTATTTTAAATGTGATCAAAATGGTCATTATGTTAAGACATGAAAGTCTAATAGTGTTCTAGTGAATAGTGGAGATGGTAACACAATTACGGTTTCAAGTAAATCTCATAAGAATAATATGACATAAAAAAATAAGGATGTTGCTGGTGTGGAGAGTCCTATGGCACTGGATCCTATTACTATCTCTTCTAATAACTAAGCCAAATGCTTTGGCTCAAGGGGGGTTTTTAACATGCCAAATTATACATCTCCCCTAATTTGAGTGGTATCGATTGTAACTAGCTTGGTATAGGCAGGTAGGATGAAGTAATTATGATGAAAACTATATTGATTGATTGATGTTCAATGTACATTATGTTTACATCACCAATATTCAAATTTTAGTGGGAAAAGAGTATCATGTTGTGTTATGGCTATAAAGGTGGATTTTTGAATCATTTCGTACTATAGCAAGAAGAGAAAATTGAGAATTTGTAGAGTGCTTGAGAAACAAATTTGTGATGAGGTTATCAAACCTAAATTAGATATTTGAAGTATCGGTGTGTCTTCAATGAAGAAAATTGAGCTAAAGGAATTTTGTCACAATCGTATCAAGAAATTGGAATTTGGGTTACTTGCAAAAGGCGTGCAAAGGATCATAAATCTTGGTTTGGATATTTAGGGAGAGTTTCCCTTGTGTGAAGATAGTTTTTATCTTTTTCATGTTGAGTTGGTTTCATGGTGAAAACCTAGTGCTAGATAAACCCTATGTGGTATTGAAGGAGGTAATTGAAGCAATTACTAGATTATGCAACATTGGTGAATAGCCTAGGAAGAATTTAATTATCTATCAAGAGGAAGAAGCTCTTACTGAGACCAATTAGGATCAATGTCATTTCTAATAAATACTCTTGAGGATTCTATAGACATGGCATTTACTATAAGATTCAGTTTCATAAATTATGATGGTTTGACTTCTACATCAGTTGTGTATATCTCACATAAGATTGTAAAGGAGAATGAGAAAATAGACCTGTGTAAAATGTTGTTGCACAATTTTCTTGAGAATGTAAAGTGACAATCAAAGTTGGTTATGATTTCAAATTTGGGCCACTCGTTATGTGCTTGGTCTTTTATTTTATGAGGTCATTACCTAGTAAAGAAAATATTGAATGGAGGATTGACATTCCTACTAGTAAACATAGTTTTCATGTATTTGGACATGTTGGAGAATAGAGAAGATTCTTGTAAGGCATATTTATTATATATACATGATATTTTTGGTTCTAGATTGGCTTTTTTTTATGCTATACCAACAAGTCATGTTGAGGAGAGATCCTCCTATGGTCATAGGAGTCTGGAAGAAGTTGTTGATGGTTCCTCTCCTAAACTAAATAAGAGAAAGACAACTAATATAGGAAAATAAATAGTTACCATTTCAAAATATGATGAAGAAGAAGAAGTTGAGAAGAGAGTGTAGCACAAGAAATAAAAGTTACAGAAGAGGAAGTAGAGGTGGAGAAATTTTTGGTTTCTTCGATGGAATCTAAGCATGTGGATTCTGATATGGTCAAAACTTTACTAGAAAATGGTGAGTATGATAGAATTGGTATTTTTTGTACTAGTTTATCATCGGTGGATAATAAATTGGTGACAAAGTTATTGACTGATCACTTTATTAGTAAAAGAATCATAGTATCTATTATGTTTAGTATGTTACCAGCTAAATTAGCGATGAATGTTGAGATTGATTTGTTGCAGTTTGGTGTAGATTACCATGTAGTGGAGAAATCTATAATGAATAAATGTGACAATTAAAAATAGAAAATTTCAAGAATTGTTAGTGAGACAAAATTGTTTGTAGGATATTTCAGATATATACAAGTATTTTCTTCGGTGGTCTGTTATTGTAGACAATTTTAGAGGTAAAAGTGAAGTGATTGAGAAAAAGTTAAATGATCTTGAAAATACATATGACATCTTCAAGGAAAAAGATCAAAAATAGAGGATTAGAGTCAATGAACTTCAGGCAAAGCTATTGCTACTGCAAAAAAAGAGGGAAGATCCAATAAAAACCTTTTGGTTGGTGAATGGACATGGTAGAGATCTATTTGGAGCATATTGTTGGAATTCTAGGTGATACAAAAGATCATGAGTGGTAATTTTAGTCTTCAGAGTGGAGGAAATTATTTGACAAATTGGAGTGTGACAATTTATGTGCCCGAAGGGGAGCTTCCATTATCGAGTGGAAGAAGGGGCTTCAAACTCTAAAGGAAAGGTACAAGAAAGTCTTTGTTGTTAAATCTATCATATTCATTTGAATTTCCTATCTATGTCTTTTGGCCCTTTTCTATTGTGGAAAAAAGGGGCAGAGAAAGAAGAAAATAAAAAAGGAAGGATGCATCTACTAAGAGGGAGTTTTTGGTTGAAACTTTTTGGTTTCAAGATTTTGTTTTGTTTTGGTGTTCTACCATCAATACCAAAGGGGGGGATTGTTAGACTTATTGATTTTTTTATAGTATTTTTCTCATTGATGTCAAAACCTTCGTACCAACATCTTGGCAATATCATTTGGTTGTCAGTAATTTTGGTTATGTACCTATTGGCTATCAGTTATGCAATAGAAGCTTCAATTATGACATTTTAGGTTCAATATGGACATTTTTGGTGCTCTATGGAAGGTGTACTTGGTTCTACTCATGGCCTACATGTTTTGGTACACTTGTATGCTTTTGGTAATCAACATTGAATGGTGTTGTTTATCACTTCTTGGCGATTGATATGTTTGTAATATCTGAACAATGGTGCAGTTCATCATATATGTTTTTATTCTATTAGTTACATCATGATCTGATGGATACTATTAAGTTTCATCAATTGGTGGGTTCATATATTTTGTGGATCAAGTCCTGGTCTTGGTTGTCGTGTTCCTATAATCTTTGTAAATGTAATATGCATTGTATTCATCTTGAGTGATGCCTATATTTGGTTCCTTCTATAGTGTGTTGTAAATTTGTCTTAAGTATGTCACACATTTAGGACTAATGGTAATGCATTAAATTTAATTGTAATATTTTGTAATTGGGGTCATCACACATGTTTGGTGTGGTTAACATATGTATGTTCAAATACCTATATAAATAAAGGAAAACCTTTTTGTATTCGATGATATGGAGTGGTGATATGTGAATCAATAGATGTGTGTGAGATATAGAAGGAGATATAGTGTGAATCTATGACGGTGATATATGTGAGAAGAAGTTTGTAAGGAAGTTAGAAAGAAGGCTTCCATATAGGATTACATCGGATAAGACAGTACCCTTTAGAGATAAAGATCAAGCTTTAGATCTGTTGGTGGTAATAGTAATTGAGCTTAATTGTTGAACTATTTCATGCATAGTCATATGCAATTCTATTAGTTCACTATTTTTTAATAATGCGTGTATTGGTAGTTAGCCACTTTCATATTTTTGGGGTAGTGAGCTCAACTTACAATGATCCAACTGTAGTGAGAGAACCATAGTGAGCATACCAACAGTGAGCCTTTGTAATGTAATAACCTTAACATGTGTCACCTTAATCGGTGTTTCGTTTCTTGAGAATTAGCTTCTCTATGGTTTTTTCTAGTTTGAGTTCCCACGTAAATCTTGGTGTTCTCTGTGTTGGTGTTTTTGTGATTTCATGTTTACATCTTCTACAAATGTTTAATGTGATTAATCGGTAGATCAGAAGTTGTTATTGTTGTTGGTTATGAGTTTATTGACAAAGTAAAAGTTTTATAAAGTGTGTTGGAATAACTGATTCACTCCCCCCCCCCAAGTTATTCAACCTATTCAAAAGAGATGATAGTACTGAATTTGGTGCCCAAAAAAAATCTCTAGATACAAGCTAAGACAAAATAAAATGTTTTATTTCTTCCCATAACTTATCTTTCTTATGAACTTTTATACGACAATACACATTGACTAGCAAAAATACTATATTAGAGAAAGAGGAGCTAACTGAAAGTGACATCTATACTTTAGATGAATGTATTAGTTTGACATCTATATTGCAATCTTTTCATAATAGACCAATGGACCTAGTAAAGCCAATAACAATTTGGAAAAAAATATCCCAACTAAAGTAACGTTTTACAATTTTTTTAGGAACTACAGGTGTAATTAGTTATATCCTAAAGCAATATCATGTTCTTCCACTTTTAAATAATTTTAACAGTCGATCATGCAATTTTTTGTTAGAGGTTTGAAGGTCCCTAGTTAATTGTAGAGTCTTAATGAACATAAAAATTCTTGCAACAAATAATACATGGGTCAAATTTAAATATCACCTTTGGGTGTATAGAGTAATGACACACGAATTGATAACTTCTTGGTTGATAGGAGGACACAAAACCATGACAAGACAACATATGTACCAATTTTAATAAAAAAATGCTAAACAATAAATCTATAACCTATGGCCTCCTTCACTATTCATAATCGCTATAATTTACCCTAGAGTCCATTGAATGACCCAAAAATCAATTTGTTGTGCTCTTTTTTTTCTTGAATTATTTGTGCAACTCTTTTTAATTTATATTCTGATACTTGATAATTATTTTTATAGATATTTTCATGCTTGATATTTTAAAGGTTAACATGTAGATTCTTTATTTTTTTTCTAGTTTTATGTTAACATAGATAAAATCATACTCCACCACTTATTATAACTTTGCATTACAACTTTCACTATAACATGTACTATATGATCAAAAAATTGTATTTTAGACATAGTTATTTTAGTTCAACAAAAATAGATAAAATAATTGTAGATTTTTATAAATAATAGTTTAATATTCTTAAAATAATATGAGTAAAGTATAATTAAAAATAAAATACTTAATTATATTTATATAATACTTACAAAGGATGATTATATATATATATATATATATATATATATATATATATATATATATATATATATATATATATATATATATATATATATATATATATATATATATATATATGGTTTTGAAGGGATTAAAAAGATATTATCTATAATTCAATTGATTTGCAAATTATCTCTAGAAAAGTAAAAGGTCAAGAGAAGGTCTCACAATTTCAATTTCTTTAATGTCCATTGATATAGATGTAGGTGGATCTATTTTCTTTTATAACTATAGTTTTTTACACTAAGACACAATCTCTATGTACTACTTGATGCAGTCAAGGATGGAGGATCCAATTAAGGACTGTTCGACCTTGCAGCCAAAAACCAAGACAGCCGAAATACACAACAAGAAACTAGATCTAAAAGAAAACAAATGTCTTTATTCATCAATTAACTGATTGCATGCAATGTGTCGGGCTGTAAGGCCTTCTTGATTATTACAATGCAAGAAATAGTTCTACAAGATCACAAATGATCCAACACACTTCTCCTCAGCTATCCCAGGTTTGCAACACAATAGGACACTGGTAGGCACTCCAAGAAAGATTTGAAGATGTACTCAAACTTCCAAGAAATCTTTCTACTACCTAAGCTCGCAAGCTACTAACTCTACTTTCACATATCCACACATCTACTACTGCCAGGTTCCTCCCTAAACAACTACCCAAACATCTCCTTAAATACTAAACCCCAGCCACAAGTCAGCTTTACAAATAATTAAATCCCAAAAGCTAGTCGGCTTCCCAATATACAAATATTAAATGCCAAACATCAGTTGGCTTACAAATAACTTCACAAATATTTAATTCACCAAGTCGGCCTCCAGATCCACATAGGATAATGCAACACACCAGATCTAGGTCCCCACACATCCAACGGTCAATCCATAACTCGAGGAATGTGACCCAAACTAAATGCACTAGTCAGCCAAGCCAATTTGCCAAGAACAACCGTCGATAAGCCAAACTACCGAGTGTTAGGAAATACACCGAGCATCCACACCAACTAAGCTCTCCAAGCATTACCAAGTACCAACAATGACGACCAAGCACCATAGACATTATTGAGCACCAGAAGTGCCAAGTCTCCTTTAATGATCGAGCTCCCATCAGCGACCGAGCCACTTCAGGGACTGAGCAACCGGCATGAACACCGAGACCCCGTCGGTAACTAAGCACCGAGAAAAAAACACCAAGTCACCGAGTGACCATCATCAACCAAGATCCTCCATAACTTCCAATTGAGAATCACCACCAAGACCACCGAGCTCCATCGGTGAAGCCTAATAATCTTCTACTGAGATTCACCATCAAAGACTGAGAAATGCTAGTCTTCTACCGAGATTACTAGCCAAGTAACCAAACTCCACGAGATAGTTACCGAGATTGCCATAATCTTCAGGCACCAAGCAATAAGCTGGTATGCCATCGCATCAGACTCCTAGGGTACAAAGAAAAGTGTGTCCCACACTTTCTCACCAAAGGGAACATCTGAAAACCACCAACTCCACTTCATCTTCACCAAAGGTTTCCACTTCATCACAGGAAAGAGAACCAATCTGCAACTCAACCAATCAGCATGTCCAACATCCTGAACAAACCAAGCCATCAATCCATCACCAGGGATCAAGGAAGAATCCCATCTCAGAATCTCATCACCAGACTTATCACTGTCAACCAACAACTCAAGTCCGCAACTAGCAAACAACATCTGCACCACAACACCGAACAAAAGCAACTCGGTAACCCAACATCATTGAGGTGTTTAACAGCAGGCAACTCTACACCAACAACAATCTAATCAAGCACAACCAGATGCCATGTAATTTCCATGTCAGGCACAACCGACTGAACATGAAAATCAATCTCCTCAATAGCCTCAACAAGATCAACAACATCGTCGTTAATCATAGGTAACTCAACAACAAGAACAAGTTTCTCTGTAGGTTTGATGTCAGACTCCACCAACCGACCATCAAAACCAATTTCACATACCTCTTCAACCTCTGAACTATCACAGGAAACCTTGTCAAGATGTCTTCTCTTTATATTTTTTCAAGACTGTATATGCTTTTTAGGATTTTTTTAGCATCATATATCAACTTTTTTTTTGGTATTTTTTCATGATCATAAAATATGTACAAAAGATGCCCCTAGATAGAATAGGCATCAAAATCCCAAGCAAGATCACATCGTGTAATCCCAATATCTAGCAATGTGGAGGACAAGATGGATAAGCAAGCTAGTGATTGAGATGGAGGAAAGGAGAATGAAGCCAAATGGAGGGAAGAAATCCTCAAGGTCAAACTCCTCAAGAGTACCCAAACTAGGGAAAAATTATCATGCAAAGCACATTTGGATAAGCAATGAAAGGCCAGCATGGGATAAGTCACAAAAGCGCACTGCAAAAGAAGGAAGGATGCAATCCAAAGGAGTAGACATGTCAAGAGGCTTCATAGCATCGTGTTTACTCTTTTTTTATATTAGATCAAGACCAAAGAGGAAAAGGATAGCGAAAGGTTAGAATGAATGAAGGAAAATGAATATGAAGGCTAAACATGAAAGGAATGAAAGAAAGATCATTGTAAGATAGCTCACAAGATAGCCAAATGTTCGTGTATAGTTCAACATTGTCAAGATCAAAGAGAGAAGACAGAATGGATGAAAAATGTAGAAGAAATACGCATGATGCCTGATTGCTAAGTTTTCATCACGGTACTTATCCAAGGTGCCACAAGGGAGTGGTTTTCACCATAGGATGAATTTATTTCTCTTTACTTTTGCTACCAAGGTGCCTGTTTCCAGGTTTTCACCAAGGCACATTTTTAATTTTTTTTTTATCATTTTTTTTTTTTTTTTTCAATTTTTTATTTTTTATTTTTGCTATTTTATTTTTTGGAAGAAGGCAAGCTTTTTAGATAATACTCCTTGAAAGGATAAACCATGATATGCCAAGGATTCAAAATGATATGCTCAAAGATGCTGATAGGGAAAAGAAGATGGAAGAGAAAAATGGAGGATAAGGCTTTATGTAAAAAGAGTGAGGTTGGAAGATAGGGGGAATAGGCAAATGAGGAAAAAAGATAGAAGGTAGAAGGATAATGAATGGAAGGATTGTGAAAGGGTAGATGGAAAGGAAGGCAAGATCAACGTCAACACACACCTTGAAGGGTGGCGAGAGGATGAAGGAAATATGAATGAAGGAATATGAGAATGAATATGGTGAATGTTTAGCAGAGGTTGCGGTTCAGGCACATGGAATTGAAGATCATTTTTGGAAGAAGATGAAGTGAAAGCCTTTAGAAGCTTGAATGTCAACTTCACTTTTTGTTCAATATTAGACTCTTTCAAGAGAGACTTTGGAATCCATAGAGCCTTAGGCGTTTTATTTCCTTTTGATGATTTAGAGAGAATATCTTGAATGATGGATTTTGGAACCCATACTTGTCTTGTAATTTTCTTTTTAGATATCTCTTTTGAATTTATGCACCCATGTCGATTAGAGGAGCCATGGTGATCTTTTTTTGATGGATTCTTATATTGCTTCTTTTTCTTGTATTGAACATTCAAGTTACTTCCAAAAGACTTGGGACTTGTGGAAAAAGAAGGATATGACTAGTTTAGATGAGTTGGTGGATGAAAAGGATTCAAGGGTATGCATCTATGTTGATCTTGAGGAAAGATAGGAGATGGAGGGACGTAAGGACCCAAAATGGATAATAAATTAGGAGAATTAGGAGGGGAAAGTGAAGCGACATAAGGACTCAATATGGAAGGCAAACGTGAAGCCCTTAGCAGTGGAGGAGGTCCAAGGATAGATGTGGAAGATGGAAAAGGATAATCAATAAGTTCATCAACATCTATATCACAACCAAGGATATCAGCATCTTTAGAGTGAGCATTAGAATTTTCAACAAGATCCTAGACATCTTGAATAGGAGCAGTTTCTTTGATAGGATCATTCAAAGCTTACAAAGACTTAGGAAGAGTAGAAAGCGGAAGTGAACATGGAGTGGTAGAACAAGAAGATGAAATACTTTGATCTTGACAAGTAGCTTGGGATAGCATAAGCGCATCATTTTTCTTTGGATTTTCAATAGGCTTAACATTGGAAGTAATGACACCATTTTTAATAACCTTAATGGAAGTATCATCTTTGGAGAGCGCAAGTGTGGTAAGGTTATTTTGATTATCAATAAGCTCAATGATGTAAGTAGTAACTTGATCTTGCTTAGAGGAAGAATTAAGACATGGTGGAATAGATGAGGAAGGGTGTAAAGGATCAAAAGAACTATTAAATCGAGGAGATAGATCATGAAGAGAATTGGATGACATGGAGGGTTCTTGATCTTGATCCTTTTTTTGTGTTCTTTTCTTTTTCATTTTTAGAGTCCTCTTGACATAGAGCCACTTCTAAGGACAAGGAAGCATGTTGGAATTGTATGGAAGACTTTGGAAGAGATGGTGAAGGACTAGCTAAAGTAGGAATTATAGCATTTAAAGGCTTAGGCTCTTTAGGTTTAACATTATTGAAAGTATTTGCAGCCAAGTGAAGGTTAGCTTGAGTATCTTTAAGAGGTGGCTCTTGAGAATAACTATAGGGAACCGCATGGAAAGCCTTAGGATCTTTGTTGGATGAAGGATTTATGAAAGATTTGGAAGACTCAGAAGCTTTAGGAAGTGTATGGGTATTGGATGAAGTAGGGGATGGAAAGGAACCATCACAAGACAAAGGTTCAACATTAACATGATCTTGCTTGAGAGTGTCATCTTTATTTTCAGCATGAATGTTCTTAGAAGAAGGATTCTTATAATATTTACGTTTCAAATTAGCACGGTGTGTTTTATATTCTTCAACAGTAGTAGCTAGATTATAATCAAGGTATTGTTCACAAAACTCATCAAAGTTTCTTTCAAAATTCGAATCATATGGATCACCATCACAATCTTTCCAATATGAGGACCCATTTCTAGTAAGCACAAGGACATGACTAGGAGGACTCTTAGGAATAGAGGTTTTATAGGTATCACTACATTGTCCATCATCATAGTCATCATAGTCATCATAGGTGGGTGTATCACTCTTTGTGGAAGAGACATCACAAGGACTATCACGTTGCTCTTTATGGTATGTCTTGTGAGGAGAAGTAAGACTCTTTGAAGAAGTAGAAGAAGAATGAGATCGTGAAAAAGATGAAATTGAAGACTTAGTGTAGGAAGAGGACTTGGATAATGAGGAATTCGAATAATGTTTAGAAGAGTCATGATAAGATTTGGAAGATGAAGAAGAATGAGAAGACTTAGAAGATGAAGAATGTTTGGAAGGAGGAGGTTGTGATATGATCATGTCTATGATCCTGGTAAAGGCATCTGATTTAATTATCTTTTCCTTTATTTTTGCCATAAGTTTATCACCCATGAGATATTTGGAAGGACTATTAGAGGAATACAAATACTCTTCAAATTGAGAAATGAGTTCGAGATCATCTATTCTCAAGAGAGGTTCCTTAACAAGATAGTTAAAATTCATGGTTCTAGAAGAGGAGGAATCAAGCGTGGAAGAAATGAATAAATGAATAGAAGAAAGTAGACTAGATAATAAGAGGAAAAGAATCAAGAAGAAGAGGAAGAAGAATTTCCCATGGGAATAGAAGACTTTAGAAGAACATGAGAAATGGAGAAGAAAGAAGAAGACTAAGAGTCATCTTGTGTAATTGATACCATAACGTTCATTGAGATGTTGAGCAACATGATAGCACCTAGGATCTAAGATCTGGACTAACCAAGGAAGACCAAGCTTCTAAGGAGAACTCACTACAGCAGGACAGAACTCAATTTCAATATTCCAATTAGATCTTTCAAAATATTTTGCAATGATGATCAAGCACATAGAACAACAACCAGGGAATTCAAGCAAACAGTCTTCAAGCAATGGGCAAGGGACAAAGCAACCTTGTGCATGAATAAAGATAGTGACTTAGTATTTTTTTCCCTAAAGACTCTACTTGTGTATGTTCTTGAAAATGTTTTAGCAGGCATATAGAACACAACAACACCTTAACAAGCTATCTACAATGATATACGTGGCTTTCTAAAAGGAGTCCTTGATATACGTAAGGTACATGAGGCCCAAATCCATAGATGAGAAGAATCCAAAATCACACAGCCGGGGGGAGACGGTAACCCAAATCTCCTCCTTCACTTCTCAAAGGTATAAAGTTCTTTAAGGCTTAGCCAAGAGTGATATCAAACTCAATTCCCAAGAGAGGTGTCTTTGGATTCACCTCCTGATATTTATACTCCACCGGAACACAGGAGTTACGATCGTCCCTTGAGGTGGTGTGTCCCCAAGCAGGCCTTCTAGAAATAAAAACTAAGTAATTCACTATCAAAAGTATTTAGAGCACTAAAGGTGGAACACTTAACTCTTCAAGTAAATGCGAAGTGAGTCCAAAAGTGGGACACTTAACCCTTCAAGTGAATGCGAAGTGAGCCCAAAAGTGGAACATTTAACCCTTTCAGATAATGTGAAGTGAGTCCACAAAGTGGAGCACTTAACCCTTCACACCAACTCAAAGTGAGTCCAAAAGTGGAACATTTAACTCTTCACACCAACTCAAAGTGAGCCCAAAAGTGGAACATTTAACTCCTCACATCAACTCAAAGTGAGTCCACACCTTAGAAAATAAGTGAGTTCCAAAAAGCAAAAAAGGATTGCCTAGTGGAGCAATTAACGCTTCTTTCTTGTAGACCCCTCCCCTTTAATGTGGTGCTAATCTTGCAACCACGGGGCAAAAATGAGGGGCCAACAGATTAGCGAGTCCAATAACCCAAGATAGCAATCTAGATCAATCACAAGTAATCTAAAGTTGCTTATCAATACTACTCACAAATGACAAAGGGTTGAATCAATGGAATATTTAACTTTCCAAGCAAACATAGAGTGAGTCCACAAAGTGGTGCATTTAACTCCCTATGTAAACAAGGAATGAATCCATGCCCTCAATCACTCAATAAGATATTTGATATTGGAACCAAGAATTACTTAAGGTTTAAACACAAGCATTCACTTACACAAACTTGTATGAAAGCAAATCTATGTTCATTCATTTCCCATTAAGAGCATCAATTGAAATGTGTTCTATGAAAGCATGTAAACACTCAAGCCAAACACATGAGAGGTTCAATTTTAATCCCAAAATCCAAATGTTTTAGGGATAGAACAAAGTACCTCAAGTCCAACGCTTTGTTTTAAGCATTTTCCATGAAAGCAAGAGCACCTTCAAATGAACAAGACAAGAAAACAAGCAAACAAGATATGCAATGTATATCCAACTTATGCAAACCCTAGGGTTAGATCTGAAAATCAATTGTTAGAAGCAATGATAACCAGCAAATAATCCAAATGATAACTCATATCATGCAATGAACAGTGAAAAATAAGTGCATACCCATCACAAAATTTTATTTTTTTTGCATTTGACCTAGTCAACAAGATTTGATTTTTATCACATGAATTCAGACCCTAAACCCAAAATGCAAAAAAGAGACCTCTATCAAAAAACAAAGAGCTTTCCAAAAATGTAAAAATTTTAGAAAAATCTCTTCATTTGTGCCCTAGAGACCCATTTTACCAAAATAGACCAGTTTTTATAAATTGACCAAATGAGCTATGATATGATTTCTAAATTAAAAACATAGTGAATGAACCCCCTGTATAATTTCAAGAGCTTTCCAGAAATGTAAAAATTTCTGAAAAATACACTGATTTGCACCAAAAATTGATTTTTTATGAAAAATCAAGAAAAAATCATACAAAATACAAATCACCTCCAAAAATTCTAAAAATTATTTTTGAGCTTTTCTGATATGTCCCCAACTTGAAAAAAAAATTCAGACCAAAACACCAAGCCTTTTGGGAAATATGATCAAATATTTCAAATCTAGGGTTTTTCATCTCCAAACAAATCTGCACAAGGGTTAGCTCCAAAAATAATCAAAACCAGCATGCAAGAGGTGGGTTGCCCCATGGTGGGTGCCAAAAAAGTGTGCTAAAATATTGTCACACTTCTATGAACCATTACATGCAAGGTTACTCAACAATGAGCCCTCACAAATCGATCCATAGCTCTCTATGCATGGAATTGCAAGATTTGTAAAATTGCTCTCAGCTAGAGCTATAAACTCATGACCTTGCTAGTCAACCATACAATGAGAGATTCACAATGAAAACAAGGGCAAGAATGTCAATATCTCCAATGAAATCAATATGAATGCAATGCAATGCAAAATTAATCTAAGATGAGCCTGCAAGTATGCAAATTAGGTTATGAAAATGGAAATGAAAGAGTTACAAACCCTCTAATTAGACTATGTGAAATTAATCTAAAACATGAAAGGAAATGATACCATGATGATGCAACTATGATGCAAGCTAAGATTTGATGTAGATGCAAGATGAATGTCAATGATGCTCCAAATCTTCAAAACTTGATGCAAGAATGTCTCCAAAAGCTTCAAGATGACTTAGAAAACCTGTAGCATAACAATATCATAAAATTCAAGTGTATGGAAAATGAAGAAGAGAGCTCTTCTTTTATAGAGAATGAAAAATCAATGGACGATCGAGATTAAGAGGCAAAAGACTTAATCAACGATGGAGAAAAATAGAAGCTTGATCCTTGTGCACAAATATCCTCCAATAAAAAAATTAGAAGCATTTACTTTATATTGAGCATTTACTTTATGTCCATGTGAGACAAAAAGTACTTTTCTTTTATTTTTTATTTTATTTTTCTTTATAAATAAGAATTAAATGCTTTATTTGTGCAACATAGGATAAGAAGAAAAGTGGAGATTTTTTATTTAAATAAAAGGGAAGGAAATTCTTTTTAATTAAATAAAGGCTTAGGATAAAGTGATTTTATTATTTAATTAAAAGAGATTTTTAATTAATTAAAAGGGAGCATGTTCTCTTAATTAAATAAGATTTTTATTTTTATTTTTCTTTTAAATTAAATAAAGCTCAAACCTTAGGAAATATTGAATTGATTATAATTTGATCAAGGAAATTGATATAATTGATATTGTTGATATTTGAAAATATTGATTCAGGGATTTGATAAATTGCAGAAATGGGGCCCAAGGTCTAGGCGATCATTTTAGGGTGCTCAACTATTGAATCATCTCCCTTAACTTAAAAATTATTTTAACATTCTTATATATAAGTCAAAAATTGCTATGTAGGATATTGAGAATTGCAAAGTTAGGGTTCTTAACTAATAAATCCTCCCCCTTATAAAAACATTCTTTTTAATTTTTTTATATAAAAGATAGGTTTGTCTTAAAACAAAATAGTGATCTCTCTCTCTCTATCAAGCTTTATGCTGATGCCGAAGAGGAGTTGGATACAATATCTGAGGTCTTTAAGGAACAAGCTCTGATATGTTAGTTTTGGGGATTCTAGCGTAGTCTCCCCCAACTACATGATTGGGTGGCCTGAAAATGGGAACCAATTATATCAAACAATGTTCATATTTATCCTTTAACTAAAGGATTCTTTGTAGCCAAATTTGATAGATCTAAGGATAGATCTAAGATTTTGTGTCAAAACTTCTTCAGCTGGGAGGAGGATAAATTTTTGCTTATGGTAAAACCCTGGCATCTTAATTTCAATCCCTCCATTGAAGTTTTCAACAAGATACCCATTTGGGTTAGGCTCCCCAATCTCCCTCTTCATCTTTGGCATGATTTCATCCTGGCTGAAGTGGCCTCTAGGGGAGTTTTTTATAGTGGATCATGACTCTTCTAATATCTTCCATTCTACCCTTACCCACATTTTGGTATAAATTGATACTTCACTAGGTCTTCCAGTTGAAATTAAGATTGAATCATCTAAAGGTTATTGGATGCAACAACTGGACTATGAGCGCATCCCTTTTAGGTGCAAAAAATGCTTTAAAATAGGTCATACTGCAACTCATTGTAGCACTAAATTTAAAAAGAAGAAATTCTCGCATAATTGGTGGAAGGGTGCTTCCATCCAACATTATACAGTTTTGAAAATTTCTTCTCAGGTTTTGAAGGACTCTGATCTTTTTTGGGGTTCTCATATGCCTACGGTTGATGTAGATGGCTTACACCCCATTTTGCCTCTTGTTGATCCTATTGGGATTATTGATGATGTTTCTTCTAATCATCCTACTGATCATGGACCTACTCTTCCCCTGCTGGCAGAATCCAGTCTTTTTGTAGGCGGTTTTGTGATTTTTTTTGTCAGCTCTACTGGTGTGTTGGTTGCTGAGGGTTCTGGTGATCATGTCCCTCTTGCTGGGGTTAATTATGGCCCTATGCCAGAAGTCATGCTAGTTAGCCCAACTCCTCTACTGGGAGCTGGTTCTTCTGTCTTGAATTCATTGTGTTGGCAGGAAGAGGTGCCAAGAGTTGAACATGGATGGTTCACTATTAAAGGTAAACAATCTAAGAAGTCCTCCTCTTCTTTCGACATGACCCTTCGATCCCATAAAAAGGGGACTTATGGATAGCATTGTTGCTACCTTCTCTAGACTGTTGCTTCTCATGGTTCGATTTTGTAGTGTTCTTGGTTTGATGTTAGGCCTTTGTGCCTTTTGTTTTGGCTGGTATGTTTCATTTTGAGAGCCTTCATTGTCCTATCTTAAGTTTTATTTGTTAAAGGGTTTCGGGGCCCCTTCGAAACCTGTTGTTACCTTAATAAAAAAAAACAATAAAACTTGACTTACTGCACAACTATCTATCTATTTGTTTTTGGGAGCCATACAAAAAGCATGCTAATGTAGCATCATATTCGATGATGTGGACTTGAATCTTTAGTTACAAGTACGAAAAATTGCCAAGTAAACTACTATAAAAAGATCAAAGAGATTCAAAATTGATATGCAAAATTTAGAGAAGCGTGAAGTTAATGTCTTAACTATTGAATCCTCTCCCTTATAGAAAACCCCTTTTAACATTGCTATATAAAAGAGGTGGTCTCTACCAAAAAAAATAGTGAAGTTCATGTGGCATTGTATATGATGATGTGGCGTTGAAACCTTAATTACAAGTAGGGACATTCCAAGTAAGGTATTGTAAGGAAAATGAGAGTGATTTGAAAATGTTGCATAAGATAAAATAAAAGCTACAAGATTAAGATGCTCGACTACTTAATCCTCTCATCCACAGAAAAATCCTTTTAACATTATTATATAAAAGAAAGGTTTGTATTAAAAAATAATGATCTACCTAGTTACATTTCCTTTGTCTTTACATACAAAGTTTTCAAAGATAAGTTAATTGCAACAATAAGATCACTACAATAAAAATGAAGCATTTCTAGAACTATTGATAAGAATACATACTGGGTACTATTGAAAACCCAATAATATAATACAATCCTATACAAAAAGCATGTTGATGTGGCATCATATTTCATGACATGGACTTCAATCCTTAGTTACAAGTACAAGAATTGCCAAATAAGGTACCATAAAAAAAAAATTTAAAAAAAATTGGGAGTGATTTAAAATTGCTACATTGGATTTTGAGAACCATGATGTTAGGGTGCTCAACTATTGAATCCCCTCCCCTATGTAAAAAATATTTCAACATTGTTATATAAAAGACAGGTTTAGATATTAAAAATAGTGATGTTGATGTGACATTGTATTTGATGATGTGGCCCTGAAACCTAAGATATAAGCATGGACTTGTCAAGTAAGCTAAAGTGTGAAAACCAAGAGTGATTTGAAAATGCCACACAAGGTTTTTAGAGGCTCAAAGATAAGATGCTCAATTACAAAATCATCTCCTCTATGGAAAAATCATTTTAGTGTTGTTACCAAAAAGACGGGTCTATATTTAAAAAAATGAGATGATATAACATCATATGTGATTATGTGGATCTGAATGATTACTTACAAGCAAGGGACTAGTCAAGCAAGCTATTGTAAGAAAATCAAGAGTGATTTGAAATTACCATGTCGATTTTTGAGAACTACAAATTAGGGTGCTCAACTTTAGATTCCTCTCTCCTATACAAAAATCCTTTTAACATTGTAAAAAAAATGAAAGTGATTTGAAATTGTCATATAAGATTTTAGCAGGCCCGAATTTAATATGCTCTTCCATAAAAAAATTGATCTGATATAAAAAAGAGATGTATACTAAAAATTAGTGATCTGCTCAGTAACCTTTCCTCTGTCTTTACATGAAAAGCTTACCAAAGATAAGTTAATTGCAGAAAAAAAATCCCTAAAATAGCAAATTTAACGTTTCTAAAACTGTCCACGGGGATAAACAATGGGGTACCATTGAAAAACCAATAATATAATACAAATTCCCTTGTGAGAGTTCTGTGCCCATCACATGGATTGAGTAAAAGGGCACGGCACACTATGCATTTACACCATCAAGATTGAACTGTTTTCGAAAGTTGGGAAGAATAGATCATGTAAAGAGCTCTACGGACTGTAGTACATGGAATAAACTTAAGTACAGACATATATTGAATGGTACACCTTTTTCTCAACAAAATAGCTGGGATTTTTCAGAATCCCCACGCATATATTACAGCCGGTACATGAACACTCCAGTTTAGTGAAACGGACATGAATTGGAACAGTAAGAAGCCAAAAATGCAGGACAGAGATGTGAGACAGGAGAGAATATTATTGTCCTGGAATCCCATTTGCCAATGGGTATGGGCTGGATGATCAGTTATACACGGAAATATCTGTCTTGGGTTTTGTGCTCTGCTGATTTCCCACTAAACCCAAAATAAGACTGGACAAATTTGTGTTCAACCATTGTAGTAAAACTGAATTGAAAAAGGTGATGGCAAAGTGGTGTATATATATATATATACATACATACATGTAGATACATATATATGTATGTATATACATATGCATACATATATATGTATCTACATGTGTATATATATATATATATATATACACACACATGTAGATACATGTATATGTATATGTATATGTATATGTATATGTATATATATACATATACATATACATATATATATACATATACATATATATATATACATATACATACATATATATATATATATACATATATATATGTGTATGTATATGTATATGTGTATGTATAGATATATACATATACATACATATATATATATATATATATACATATATATATGTGTATGTATATGTATATGTGTATGTATATATATATATATATATATATGTACTGTTGTGCATTTTTATTTACTTATTGTTTTTTAGTTTTATTACTTTGGTATTTATTTATTGCACTTTCAAATATTCCTTTGCATTTCCCTTGTAGTCATATATGCTTTTTTTTCATTTTATGTTTTGTGTAGTTATTCACTTACTTATTTTCATATTTTTATTTCTTTATTATTTGGAGTGATGCTTCTTTATTTTCATTGGTGATTAGGTGAAGGTCTTGACATTTTTTATATTTTTTTAATCTTTGTGTACCTCTCTTCTCTCTCTTCTCTTCCTTTCTCCCTCTTATTTTTATTGTTTGTTAGATTTGCAATCTACCATCTTATGTTCCTCTTGCTCTCTTGCATGGTGAAACTTGGCTGCTATTGGCCTACTAGATTATTTTTTAGTGGGCTTTTACTTGATGAAATCCATTGAATGGAATTGGAATATGGAGAGAGTAACCATGCTCTTCCCATGAAGAGAGCACACAAATTTATGTGAAGCTAATCAAACGCCAAAAAAATAAAGTGGGTATTAAAGGTTGATGACAAGTCATTGTGGTTTTTTAAGGCTGATGCAACATGGTTGTATAAATATTGCCAAATAATGATAAATAATTGAATTATATATATATATATATATATATATATATATATATATATATATATATATATATATATATATATTATTGTAGGTAATTATAGAGACATTTTAAAATACTCTTATCTTTTGTCAAAATTCTAATATTTCATCATAAATTTGACAATCTTTTACACATCAAAATATCTATATTAATTTTCTAAATAAGCCGCAATTTATATCTTATAATTTTAAAATATTATTTATTTTGATTAAAGCTATTATCTATTTTTATATTTTGTACTTATTATTTGTGTTTATTTTTATTTGTTATAGAGGAAGATCATGAGTAACTGAACACATTCCAATAACCACACACACATGACCCCCAATTACTAATTTTGAAGGAGCCCCAAAAGTGATAACAGGTGTACCAATAGCTAATCAATTTTTTAACTTTTTTGGTTCATAATTGACCCATTTGTGCACCACTATTGGGACATTTGTCCATAAGTACTAGCAATTTTGAGTGAATAGTTATGTTGGGATAAGGTGACTCAACCTTATCATGATTTATTGTTTTATTTATTGTTTTTAGAAATGTTATGTTGCCGGAATTATTTTGGATTTAGATATCACAGCTGATTACTATTGGAGAGTTGTGGCTTTGGAGATTGTATTGTAACTTTGTTGCAATTGAGTCTAACTTTTGAGTGGTGGGATTTTTCCTACAAGGGTTTCCCATATATATCTAGTGTTATGTGTTTATGTGTATAATCCATTTTTTTGTATGTGTTTATTTAGCTTGCAATAGTCTAAGGTTTTGTGAGATAAATTTCAGCATCATCTCTCCTGTTAGAATTGGCATTTGGAAGCGTTTCTACACTTTGGCTTCCTTTCAAGTTATTGGTGCCTCTTTAAGTGGGTATCGGGCAACAACTTGAAATTGCCACTTTTTGATCTTTCACTCCATGATCTCTATAGGGAGTTTCATTAATACCTAGAAGCTAAGAAATATTTTTTAAGGTGTCAACTCACATATAAAGACAACAAAAAAAGATCATAACAT
This sequence comes from Chamaecyparis obtusa, assembly GCA_027943335.1. Taxonomy (NCBI): domain Eukaryota; kingdom Viridiplantae; phylum Streptophyta; class Pinopsida; order Cupressales; family Cupressaceae; genus Chamaecyparis; species Chamaecyparis obtusa. The sequence goes on from BSBK01008033.1 coordinate 358,194, forward strand.
AAGGACTTTATTAATATCTCTATATGTAACCATCAATACCTCTTTTAATTTCTAGACATATTTATTTTCAAACCTCTTTATTATAAAGATCAAGACATTCTATTTATAAAATTAGAGTTTAATCTAAATTTTATACTCTTGCCTGCCTACATTCTCTGTCATAAGTATGCAAGGTCATATTTTAAATCATTTTTATTTTATTTTACTCTCCTCTAACTATATTTACTGTCATAAATTTCTTGTACATATGTAAGGTTTTTTTAAAATATTTTTATTTTCAATCTCATCTACCTATATTCACTATCATAGGTTTCTTGTATATATTCAGAATTAAATTTTAAATATTTTTATTTTATTTTTATTCTCCTCTAATGTCATAGGCTTCTTGCACATATGTAGAGTTAAAATTTTAATATTTTTTATTTTCACTCTCCCTTGGCTACATTCACTATCATAGTTTTTTTTTACATATGCAGAGTTATATTTTATTCTTATACAGAGAGAATGATTAAGCATAAAGCCCAAGAAAACAATAGACAACAGCCACAAAACAAGTACAAAATAACAAAAGACAAAACACTAAATCTATCAAAAATAGCCTCAAATCATATTTCTACCCAAGTCAAGTATTTGACTCTAGCTTTTAGTATCATCACTGCTTCATCTGAAAGTATCACGGTTTCTGATTTTCCTTAACACTTTGCAGAGACTCGTCCCTCTCTTTCATAAAATCCAACCAGAGTGAGGGAGATCTCCAAGGACCCAAGATTCAAACAAATAACTTCTAATTGAGAAGCACTTACCAATCTACATGATTGTCTCTTTTGTTGTCTTTTTTAATAGCCAACTACTTGAACCTAATGTGTTAGATCTCCGCTATCAATGCCACTAATATGTGTAGTAGTAAAAGATGTGAAAATACCACTCTTTTAACCTCTAAAGTATGATAGTCAATTGTCACTTTGCATTCTTGAATTTTCTTGCATCCTTGAATTTTCTTGTATCAATAATTGAACATTAACTTGTTATAAATGAGAAGGGTACTAGTAGTTGTTATAGCTAACTTCCCACAGTCTAAGCTCCTAAATGGTACATCACAATTTTTTATTGATTGTATTCGGATACAACTTAAGTACTTATAACTATTATTTTTACTTCTTACTAATTTTTCCATCTGTTTTTTCCCTCCTCTACTTATATTCTACATTACAGATTTTTTTACAATCATATTCTAAATATTTTCTTGTGAAAATCCTCAATAGCAAGAATTGAATCCATCTCTATAAAACCTTAAAAAACAACTTAATGCTAAACTTCAATATGTGTAATGAATGTACATTAACCACAATATTATATTTCAAGAAATTAGAATTTATTTAGTTTTAACCCATAATATTTCTCTTTATATGAATTGAAAACTCCTAAATCTTCTGTGCAAATCCAAAAGGTAAAATGGAGAAACCAATCGAACAACATTGATCGTCTCTTTTGTTGTCTTCTGAATATCAATCACTAAAGTTGAATTTGTCTTGTACTCTCATAAAATACACCTTTAAAATGTATATACAAACAGTTTCTCTACATCCAGCTTGCACAATGTCCTTTTCCTGGTGAACAATTCTTTCAAGCACAAAAATACAAAATGAAACTAACAACATAGTACAGGAAAAAGACCTTTCGGCCTACAACTGCTCCACTTCCTGTGTCCTTATCCAGGAAACTAAGCCTGATTGACAAAAAGCTTTATGTGCATTGTGAACCCAGTCATAAAATCAAATCACTGTTGCTTTTTTAAAGTTTGGATGCACGTTGTAATTCATATTTATATCTTTAAATCTCTTAGGATTGGCACTCTTCACACTAGACCGCATGGTTAACATCAAGAACAGTACAAATCTATAATATTTGTTTATATTGGATGAAAAAAATTTCAATCAAAACATTTATTAAAATGAAGAAAGAATTTGCTTATATCTCTGCCTTATCATTCATTTCCACTTTTTAAAATTGAAAAATATAAGTGGGTTGTCAGTCAACAGCTTACCTGTTTAAAGATCATAATAATATCAGAAAAGGTCAGCTTATGACCAACCATATAGCATGTTTTTTAATTAAAATTTTTTAGAAACAAAGCATGTTTGATAAAGCCTCTGTATTTTCAAATTAAAAAAAATTGTCTTTTAACTTTTACCGAATAATTGTAAAAGAGGAAAAGATGAATAGTTGTGCATTCTAATTTCATCCTCTCAAAATCAGTCTCCATGTAAAATGGCTCTTAACTTTTATAGTACCTTCTTTGGTTATCAAACTACTTAAACACAATGTTTCAGGGTTACACTATCAATTTTGATGTCACTAATGTGTAGTAGTAAAGTGTGAAAATAACACTTTTTAATCTCTAACTTATGATAGTCAATTGTCTCGTCTTGTTTTAAAACTCTCTTGTACTAATAATTGAATATTAATTTGTCATATAGAGAATGGGTACCAGTAGCCATTATAGCTATTTTCTAGCAGTGTAAGCTCTTAAACGATATATCAGATTTTGATTATGTTTTATTGGTTGTCTTCGACATAATTGTTTAAAGCTATTTGTTGGCTTTTGAGTAGTTACGTTGTGGGATGTTTTGCACGCAAGGGAACACTTGTTTAACATCTAGCCTATGATAGTCAATTGTCACATCTCATCCTCAAATTTTCTTGTACCAATAATTGATGTTAACTTGTCAAATAGGAGAAGAGTAGCAGTAGTCATTATAGTTAACTTAGTGCAGTCTAAGCTCCTAAACCTTACATCAGAATCTGAGGATTTTTTATTGGTTCTCTTCATATGCAATGTTAGTGCTTACAACTATTGTTTTGACTTCTAGAATGGAACACTTTTGTAACCTCTGGCCTATGATGGCCAACTGTCACATCCCATCCTCAAATCTTCTTGTACTAATAATCAACATTAACTTGTCATATAGGAGAAGGGCGTTAGTAGCTGTTATAGCTAACTTTCTACAGTCTAAGCTCCTAATGGTACATCAACTTTTGATGATTTTTTATTGGTTGTCTTCATAGGCAACGTAAGTGCTTATAGCTATTGTTTTGGCTTCTGAGTAGTTATGTTGTGGGACGTTGTACACACTTTTTTAACCTATAGCCTATGATAGTCAACTATCACATCCCATAATCTAATTTTTCTATACCGATAATTGAACATTAACTCATCATATAGAGGAAGGATACCAGTAGTTGTTCTAGCTAACTTCACACAATCCAAGCTACTAAACGATAGTCTTCTTATGTGATGTAAGTGCTTATAGCAATTGTTTGGGGCTCTAGGTAGTTGCACTATGAGATGTTATGCGCACAAGGCTCAAAAAGTGGTCATTCTGAGTTGATGTCTCATAAATATTTCATATTGCTCCTTAATTGTTTGCTTCCACCACCCAAAAAATTACAAATTAATCTAATACTGCTACCAATAAAGTTGCACAATAGATCTCATTGCTAACCTTTTTTCTAACTAGTGAATATACCAATAGAAACTATCGGTCAACTAAATATTTTTTTAGTAAATTTTTAATTAATAAAATTCAATAAATAATAATTGAAACATAATAAGCTATAACTAGCAACTTCCCCTGATCGAAATTTCTGATCAGAAATCTCTCAATTTTTCTATTATAAAAATTGACAGTACAATATTTTAATTCCATTTTGGGCCATTTGGGTCAGAACTATGGCATTAAATCTTTTTTAGTACCAGTCCTACAATGTTTTTTTTGGGTTTCAGAATGAAGTCCTGACAATCAATTTTTACTGTCAACAGCAAAATGCAAGAAACGTGATTGTCTGCAGAAATAATTATTATGTTTCTCACCATGGTTGGACAAGAGCCATTTGCAGTGTAAGGTTTGCAGCAGCTTTTTAACAGAGATTAGATTTTAAATTTCTAGACAATTTAAAAGCCATATATTTCGCACTCATTTTATTCTGACAATAGCTGAGAAAGCGACGCAGAAAAAAGTCACACCAGAACTTTTTTATTCATGGCTGCCTCCCCCAATAGAAGTTAAAGCCTATTTTCGAATTCTCAGAAGTTGGAGTAACTGTCCTCATTTTCTATGATGAAAGCTTACTCTGTGTCTGATATAGGTAGAACAGGAATCTGCTGTAACGTTTGTGTGTACTTACATTAAAAGAGATGGGCCATCTCTTTTATGAGTAAAACAGAGTATATGGTGCCCACATTAATAATCATTAAATAGAATTATTCTTTTCAATAAATTATATTAAAAAATTAATAAATTGTATGGTTTGTTGATGTATGAGTATGCTTCAAACACACAATTTAATATATAAAATTTAGTTTTTTTAATGTTTTTAATAAAAATACATTCATTTCTAAGGGATAATGTTGGGATAGTGTATAAGACAAATCTGATAAAATGGATATCTAAATGACATTAAATTTTCTGATAAGACAATTTTGATAATAAATATCTTAATGACATTAGATTTCCATAATCTATTATGCTGATGTTTTGTTGTTTCCAGATTCAATTGTGTCAGAGTTTTTGCATCAACATTTCGGAACACACTCCATTACTCATCATCATGACAAAAGAGTGCATAAGGAGAGGAAAAAAGTCTTTCACCGTGATGATGGATCATAGAGTGTGAAACATTGATGCAAACACTCTCACACAATCAAATCCAGAAACAACAAAATATCAGATTTTTCCCTCTCCTTATGCACTCTTTCATCCTAATGATGGATCACATACTATGATCCAAAATGTTGATCCAAAAACTCTCACACAATTGAATCCAAAAATAACAAAACATCAAAATGGATATCTCATATGTACCTTGTAACATAGACTACGAAAGTGATAGAGGCTCACAATTAAACGGTTATGCAAGTTGTGACAGGTCACAAGGACTATTGACTGAGGGCTTTGCATGATCATTTACATGTTCATATAGTAACAATACTAACATGATGAAAGCTTAGTGTGTGACAACATATATGATGACATTTAGCCTTGATCCACTATCCAATTGATTTATTGGACTTACCAATAGCAATGCCTAACATGCATGTTACCTAAATGGAGAAGAATGGTTGATTTGTAGGCACAAGGAGCAAGAGCTCACTCTCGTAGATTTTTCTTCTTCCTTGAGGGTTTGTGTACGTGTAATTATGTGTCTCGATCTCTTTGTAATTTTTTTTGTTCACTTTTCATTTGCATTTTGTTGTTTCCTTATGATTTATGCTGAATCTATACCTATTATTTTAATAATATAACCATCATAATTATAAACTTAATTATTCAAAATTGTAAGATTTTTTAGATCACTAGACAATATGTTTCAAAAAAGTCATTACATAATTAAGATTCAAAATACTTAAGTCAAAGATTCACAATTTATCCTTTGATTGAATTAAACTATGATAGCTTGTGAAACCTTCTTACCTTTCTTTTGTACTTTGAAACTCTTTTTTTCTTCATATGTTATGAATTCATTCACATATGTTCTCCGGACTAGGGCGTACACATCTTTCTTTCTTTCTTTTTTTTCGTTTCTGATTGAGTTTTTATCAATCCCCAACTCCCCAACATCCATTCTATCAAATTTGCTTGAGGTGCAATCCTAATCTCATCCCTTATGATGTTGGTGCATTACACTTAACAAGATTAACAAGTATCCATTCCACCAAACTTGCCTAAGACATGATCTTTGCCTCATCCCTTATGATGTTGGGGTGTTAGATTCAGCTAGATTAATGGATGTCCGTTCTACAAAACTTACGTAAGGCATGATCCTCATCTCATTCTTTATGATGTCAGGGTCTTGCACTCAAGACAACCTGATCCAAAGTAATCATTTTAAACCATTTAACTTTACCAATAGATCAAAGATCCATTGACATTTTTTTAACCCAAAATTCACATCTTCAAATCTAGTATAAACAAGTTATCATAGGTGCCACTTTTTTTTTCCAAGCATTTTTGCTTTGGATTTACAAGAAATTCTCAAATACCCAAATATTCACTCTGGTGTACCACACATCAATCGATCGAGATGAGTGAGTTGATTTGCCCTTTTTACTTGGGTATAGTATGAACGCAGGTACTTTCTACATGTGTCCAAATAATTGATTTGATCGGGCATTCACCTTTTTCATTTTCTTGGGTCTTTGAATGAGCATACGCAATTTAATTCAACTCCCAATCATGTGTAATGTTTGACACTTGTCCCTGCTCAGAGATCAATGATCAGCAGATATTCCAAATGAGACCACGAGATGAGATGTATGTCAATTGTTTCTACATGCAAACCTTAGTTGTCTGAGATCCGGTCATGCAACATGGAAGTTAAGATCAACGGTTAAGGAGAGTTTATAGAAAGTACGTAAGTTTTGATTTTAAATCGAACATTTTAATTTAAAATATATAATTTAAATTTTGATTGTTTACATGGTTCATTGATTGAATGAGAAAGAAGATATGCTTTTGATAACCAGAACCACAGGAATAACCAAATATCTGTTTTGGAAAGCTTGCATGACTCAGTTATCTCAGAAAACCACATTCAATTAATTTTCTTGTTATTCTAACATTGTCATTCAGAGCAACATGAGTACAACCACAACTATATATACAGGGATCAGTCTTTTAGGGCAGTACACATTCTTCCAAATGGATCTCTTTTTTTTTAGAAATCTCTTTTCTCTCAAAGTTATTCTTCTAGACTAGGGATAGTGTCACATGACAGAGATTCTTATTTCTTGGGATGAGATAGAATAAAATCTTGATAATTCAAGATGCTCTATGTAGCCAATTCCTATTTCCAAGTCTATTTAAGGTTGGTTTGTGATTAGATAGGTCAAAAGTTTTAGTTTGGGCATTGTATAATTGAGTCAGTCCAATACCCAAGTTAGTAGTTTAAGGGGAAGTTTTAAGGGGTAGGTCAGATAAGTAGTTTGATTAGTGAATAGTTGTAATTCTTGAGATTTCTCAGGGATTCAGATTCTCGGGCAAAGCTTGCATGGTTCAGATAACTGGTTTAATTGGTAAAAAGTTTTGATTCATAAAAGCTTTTTAGGAGATTCACTGTCTCATTTTCTTAATGTTTTTTTTCTTTTAGTTCCAAGGCTTTTTCTAGTTCTATTCATTTTGGATAATTTTATTTTTGCAGACCATTTTTTAATCTTTTTTTATTCTAGTGTACGACTTACATGGACATTTATGTTATAGAGTGTCATTTTTACTTCACAAAATAGTATATTTGAACCCATCATTTTGTTTATCTATAAGTAAATTGCCAATTCAAAATCAACCTCAAACTTTTGAATAAAATTGGAAAATATTAAATTCAAATTATAAACCAAGGGTTGAAATCTTCAAATCATTAATCTATAATTTCAAATACAAAATCCAATTCATAATCAAACTTTATAATCCAACCTCAAACACACCAATCCCAAATCTATTTCTTAAGCATTATCTACCATCCTAATCTTATTATCCACTAAACATCAATTTAAAAAACTAACTTGTAAGAAACTATAATAAAAAATTATAATAATATTTCTAACCAAAGGTGTAAACCATCATCCCATCATAATAATCCAAATTTGTGCATCCCAATAAATCATCAAAAACTTAATCGACCAATTTAATCACAAATCCTGATAAAAAAATGTAGGTAATCAAGAAAATCCCAAGTCTCGGGTCATCTAAATCGGTTGTTAATCCCCACATCTTGATCTGAATAATCTAATATAACCCTAATGCCCACATGTCTAAATCAAAACCCATAACCAATATCAAGATTTTAAATCTTTGATATTAATAGGTCCATTCTATCTTTATGAGCTAGATTGGAAAAATATTAATTGAGTTTCATACTTCTTACATATATCTTTCTATCTCATTATGACAAGATCGTAAAGTATGATAAGAAATGTTGATGAAGAAAAAAAAATCATAATCTTTTCAAACTAAAACTTCTTGATGGCTTTCCAGTAGAATTTTTCCAAGAATTCTGAGATATTGTTAATTAGGATTCACTTGAGGTGGTTCGAGAATCATATACTAACAAACAGATGCTCTAGGCCTTGAACTCTACTTTCCTAGTTCTTATTCCAAAAAAGGATGGGGCTAATCAGTTGGAGTTCTTTCAGCCTATTGTTTTGTGTAACATGGTCTATAAAGTGATTACCAAGTTGATTTCTAAGAGGCTTAAAATGTGGCTCCCCACTGTTATCTCAAATGAACAAGGAGGCTTTGTTGTAGAAAAATAAATTCTCAATGGGGTGATTATTGCTACTGAGGCCATCCATTCTATGGTTGTTTCTAAAGAGATATCTATGTTCATCAAATTGGATATGGGTAAAGCTTATGATAGAGTTAAATGGGTTTTCTTCATAATATTCTTCTAACCTTTGGCTTTAGTTCGGAGTGGATGAGCTAGACTATGAGTTATTTTACATCTACATCCTTTTATGTTCTTCTCAATAGTGAGCCTTATAAGTTATTTGGTGCCTCTAGGGGTCTTTGCCAAGGAGACCCTCTCTCTCCCTATTTGTTTATTATTATGGCGGAGGGCGTTGGTAGATTTATTAAATCCTTGGTGTCTTAGAATTTGATACATGGTTGGTGACGGGATAATGGGCTGCCTACTCTTTCTCATCTTCAATTTGTTGATGACACTGTTCTTACTGGAAGTGCTCGGATCCAAGAAACTAATGCCTTTCGAAAAACCTTGGACATTTATTTGGCTGCGTCAAGTCAAAAAATTAATGATCATAAATCCTCCATATATTATTTTTAATACTTTGGAGCCTATTCAATGGAGGATCGCTAATATCTTGAAATTACAGATTGGGTCGCTCCCTCTTATTTACTTGGGCATTCCTCTTGTTGTGGGTAGGCAACCAATGCTCTTCTGGCAAAATTTTCTTGATAAGTTGCAACAAAAGGTTAATAAATGGACTAATTGATGGCTTTCTATAGTTGCTCAAGTAACTCTTTTGCAATCTGTAATTTAGGCTCTCCCTATTTATAGAAGCATGGTTCAAGTGGCTCCTGTGTATTTTCTTAAGGAATTTGATGCTCTCTCACACCAATTTCTTTGGAGTGATAATTTGCAAAACTCTAAATGAAGTTTAATTAGCCGAGATACAGTTTGTAGGCCCAAGAAGGAGGGAGGTCTTGGTCTTCGTTATGCTATCTTGAGTGGCCAAACTCTTGTTGCTAAGCTTTATTGGTGGTGGTGTTCTTGTCAGAATCAACTCTAGGCCCGTATTATCACACATAAGAATTTCAAGGGAACTAACCCTTTCAATGTTGCTCGGCTTCCTCTAGAGGGAAGTGGTTCTGTGGTTTGGCATACTCTTAAGACTGGTTCTCTATTGGTTAAAAAAGGCATTTTTTGGATATGTGATAGAGGCTCTGAGGCTCTATTTTGGATTGATTATTGGGATGGTAATTCTTCTCTTTTGTCCATGTACCCACATATGTAGGCTCTCTGTGATCCATTTCTTGCTACTAGTTGGGATAAGGTGGCACATTCTAAGACAGTTCATAATTTGGGCCTTGTTATTGGATATAGATGGAAGAATTCTTCTAATTGGCCGCCACGGGGTTCAAAGAGAGACCATCACAAGCTTTCTTAGATTTTGGCTTCTAGGGAGTGTAGCTCCTTGACAGGTCCTGATGTTTTGGGTTGGGGTGGTGCCTTGTCCAGAAAATATTGTGTGTTTGCAAGGTACCTGGAGCTTACTAGGTAGTCATTTGGAGATGTTGAGGTGCCTTGGTGGAAGCAAGTTTGGAATAAATCTTCTTGGTCCAAGTGTAATTTTTCAATGTGGTTGGTGGTTCGCAATCGATGTCTTACCTGGGATAATCTTTGCAAGCATGAATTTCAAGGTCCCTCAATTTGTGTGTTATGCAGCAATGGTAAAGAGTTTGTTCCCCATCTTTTCTTTTAATGTTCTTTTGTTAAGAAGATATGGCACTTTTGGTGGAATGCTTGGGGCCGCCCTTGCTGGCATGTTTTTTCTTTGTCTAAGTTATGTGATCAGATGGGATATTCCCCTTCTAAAGATTCTTTTCTTCAGGTTGATTAGGTTGTTGGGCCTTCCTTTATTCTTTGGCGTGTTTGGCTAGAGAGGAACAAGAGGATCTTTTAGGATGTTAGGATTGGGTTCATGCATCTATGTTGGAAAATTATCCACTCTCTCCGCAAGATAGTTCTGGCTAAGTGTGACTGGAATGGCAATATGGATCCTGGTGATGCTGTTATATGCAACTGCCTCAATGTTCCTCTTCAGGGAGGGTTTCCAGTGGTTGTTGTTCAGGGACATAGTAGTAAGACCAGCTAGCCTTTGCAGTAGCATGTCAATCATGAGGGGCATTAGACTCATTTGCCTGGAGTTCTCAAAGTCAACACAGATGGTTCTTCTCGAGGGAATCCAGGACCTACAGGCATTGGGGGAGTTGGTCGAAGTAGTTCTGGTGAAGTCCAATTTCTTTTCTTTGTGTATAAGAGCTTCCATTCTAATAATTACGTGGAGACTCTAGCCATCTTGTTTGTTGTAGAGCAATGTTGTGTGCATGACTAGTGCAAGCTTATTTGTGAGACTGATTCTTAGGTGGTTGTGAATTTTAAATAAGCAAGAGCTTGGGGATGTTAGTTGGCACTTGGCTTTAGTTATTAATCAGATTCTAGAGTTATGAAGGTCTATTGACTCTGTCATTTTTACACACATTCCTCGAGAGTGGAATGGTGTTGTTGATAACCTAGCTAAATGGGCCTCAATTCATATGCAAGATTGGAATATTGTTGATAAGAGACAATTGCCCCTGATTTATCTCAAGTTTGTGATGAACTTATTGATCGGGATAGGGTTCTTTAGAGCTTTTTGTTAAGCTCCTTTGTTTTTGTTTCTCTTTGTGTTTCAATAAATTTGTACCCCTCTTTTCGTTAGTAAAATTCAAACTAAAATTATAGACTATAAAAATTATTATCCTTTAACTTCTTGATACACTAGGATACTCTCCAAATATGCATCCTTTGAAAAAATTGGTTGGAGTAGAATTATGATTTGGATCTTCTAATGTTACTAGTCTTATAGGATAATGTCTAATAGAATGTTTTTTATTTTTAAAAAATTTTGACAACTAAGTGTCCTTTGGATAAAGGTATATTATTTTCTTTATATATTTAGTTCTCAATTTGATAAAATTTATATAATTCAATTAGTTTGTCAATTATTTATTTCTCTAGGATTAAACATTCTAATAAGGTGAAAAAAAGCAAGTAAATGGTCTTCTTCACTAGTTTTTTTTCAAAAATTACTAATAGTTCTTGAGGTTGGTGACATTGAACATGATGGGATGGCTATAAATTCATTTTTATTTCTCTTCTACAATGGAGTTTGACACTATGATCAAATTAAGGCCCAATCTATCCTTGTGAGCTAGGTTGGAAAAGTATTATTTGAATATAACACCTGAATTTTAAGTTGGTCATAGAAGAAAAACACTTCTTACCTATCTCTTGCTATCTTATTCTAATGATATCATGAAATATGATAGGAGATGTTGGTAAAACATTTTTACATAATCTTATCCAAAAAAATTCAAACTAACATTATAGATGTTAGCAGTCGATCTTGTCATTCATCTCAATCCTCTTCTTGCTTGAAGCTAAGAGCTAGCCTATTATAAATGCCTTAGGAAATGTACACAAAATGCCTTCTCTTGATGGATTTGCTACTTATCTCACAAGGGAACAAGCCAAGTTGGCACACATGAGCACATTGAAGTCTTTGAAGTTATAGACTCTCCTCTTCCAAAAGATCCAGATTCAAAGGCTTCATGTGGAAAAGGCGAGAAGCAAAATAAAGATCCTAAGTCTAATGAGCAAGCTAAAGATTCTCCTGCACAACATAATCTTGAATCCAATCCCCCTTCTGAACATGATCATCTAAAAAGAAGTTAAAATGTGCTTATTGTAAAAGGACAAGACATGATGAGCATAGTTGTTATGATAAGAAGATTGATGAAGTTGCACACCTTTGGAAGAACAATATATTGGTGCTCTTATGCGTACAAGAGGGCATCATTACTAATTTTTTAATTTTATTATAATGTAATACTAAAATTGTCAATTAAATTAACACAAAGAAACCCATCAACATGTCCTCAAGGTATTTAGTTGCATCCCACTTTTGGGACGTCTCAAGAATAGGGGACACCTAGGAGACATCCCTAGGTCGTCGTCACCAAAATTGACCAAACTAGAGGAAAGGTCCCCAAAACACAAAGACAAAAAGGAAGTTTGTAAGGAATTTCTTATCATTCTGGAGATGATAGGGGACATCTATAACATGATCATCCTAGACAAAAAGTAATATTCCTAGTGTTTTGCAAGTTGGATTGACTATACAGTACAATGTTTTTTCCCATTTATAGAAATTTTATGCTATGTTCACATCATTTTAGCAAAGGGAAGCCAATTACAAGGATTAGGGTCATTGCTCCTCCAACATAGACTACTATAGAGCATGCATCAACTCTACAACAATCAGTTTCTCAAGTAGAAGAGCTCAATGTCATTCCTTTTTTTTTCTTATCTTCTTCCTAAAGTTTGTCTAATATCTTACAATTTTCAAGCAAACAACATTATTTTGATTTGTAGGCAATAAAATGGATAATTGTAGTTCTAATTATCCTAGCAAATATATTGGCTTTCATGCCTTTGAGGATCATTATTATTTCAAGGCTTTTGCCAATTTTACAATATAAATGTCTAGAAAAAAAACTCACTTTTTGAAGTGGCAACCATCTATCTCTCAATCAATAAGTTATCGTTCAATTCAAATGACTTAACATAGTCATATTTTTCATTCGCCATAAATGGTGATTCCCTGTGTGCAAACGTGTAGTAAAACAAGACATTTAATTAACAATTTGTGGTTGACAAATATCATGATAGAAAAAATGCAACAAAGTAAGGTTTCATAGATGTTTAGTCTTCACTACACGAGATTGTGGGATTGTGGTGGTTGATTAACTACAAATTTATGAGTGATAAGATTGAGGATTTAATGTAACAAAAATTGTTGTTAAATAAGATTATGAGGTAGTATATGGTAAGGTTCATGATAATAAAACATGCTTGGAATGATACTACCTTGAACCAACAAAATGTCAAAGATTAACCACGAATCAAGTAATCAACCTTTGGAAAGGGGCAAGGGTTAAAGTTAAGGAAACTCGTGACTAGGATTTCAATAGAGAAAATCATAGATCTACTCTACATGACCTCTCTATGTTTAAGATCAGCAATTTGTCATGCCTGTAGTATAACCATTCAAAATTGGAAGCAATAGTTATTATCCCCTAAGAAAGGAAGCTTGTGAAGATCTATATATTATACTTATATTTCATGTTTAAAAGAAACAAAATGTACTAAAGTTTTATAATGCATATATGAATACTTTATCAATGTTATCAAATCAATATTTAAAATTTTCCTACATATTTTAATTTTTTCCTAATTTTTATATAGCCACCCCCTTTACTATCCCCAGGTGTCCCCAAAAATGGTTTGCAAACAAGGGGACTCAACGTGTTCCCCCGTCCCAAAAACTTGAAATAACATAAAATAAACATCATAGGTGTAAGAGTATCGATGCTTTATAATATTATTATATTGTTATCTCCAAATTATAATATAACAACTTAAAATATAATACAGCACAGTATACAAAATCAAGGACTCAAACATTATATTATATTATTTTTGATAGTTACATATAATTTAAAAATTGCAAATTCATATTAGAGGAATTTAATCACAATTTTTATTTTTATTTTTAAATTTTATCTGTCAATTTAATCCGAATTTCATCTTTGTTCAAAAATATTGGAATCGATCTACAATTATAATTCAGGGTGAAATAGTTTCGTGTAGTCCAAATGTATAACTCCTCCACAACCATACTTACCTCTATAATACTTGCCAATACATGTTTTTTCGATCTTCCTTACTTTTGTTTCCTCCTCTCTAGTGAATGAATCATATAGCATGTACTACACACTCTGTTATGTCAATCCACATTGTATGATATATGGCTTAAATTTAGACCAGTTTGAAGCAGTACTGCTACATGTATCATTCTCTATAATTCTATAAAGAGATGATTGGATTATATGATATAAAATTGATAAGAAAATGCAAAATAAAGCTATAAGAGCATAATAAACCGAAAGCCCTTCAAATGACCTGCATGTAAAAATTGGTACCAATCCAACTATCACGTCTAAACTACCTCAGCTTCATACAGTACAAAATTTGTGCTAGTTGTACCAACATTGCCTTCTCACTCTCGCAACAAAATTAATCCACACAAGCAACTATATCAAATATCATGCAAGATGTATTAAATGGATATCTATCTATCAAAATTTGAAAGCTTTAAATTTTCTGATTATCAACCTCCCTATGAGCAAGATCTGGACGCTGGCATCCACCAGCAGAAGTTAAAATTACAAGCCTGCATACTGATGGACAGTCTCATGACAAATATAAGCTCATAGTCCTTTCCAGTCATTACAGTGACCTGCTCACATCATGTCCTTTAACTTCACAAAGTGCATCTTTGATTGTTGCTGAAATTTTGAAGTGGAACTCATCTTTCAGGAATCTAGAAACAGAAAGCTTGTCTTCAGGACATTTGAAAGCCCCCAGATGAGGACTTCATAAGAAATCTCTTCTTCCATCTCTATTGACATTTTAATTGAGCCCAAAGCAAAATGTGTATGGATTAAGGAAAATGTCAAAATCCTAATTGGAGAGAATATGTCGAAACTACATGCGGAATCAGGTTGGGGGTGAATAGAACTAGATGTGGCAGGTCATACATGTTGAAATAGGGCCTAGATAAGCGAGAAATTGATGCAATTTATGGCACTACATTAACATATAATACTATTATTATAATTATAAAATTAACTATTCTAAATTGTAACATATTACAAGTCATTATCAATACATGTTTCAAAATAATCACTTCATAATCAAGATTCAAAATACTTGAGTCAAAGCTTCATAATTTATCTTTTGATTGAAGTAAATTATGATAGCGTATGTATTCTTTTAGCCTTTCTTTTGCCCCTTGAAACTTTTTTTTTCTTTATAGTGTATGCCTTCATATACACATGTTTCCTAGACTAGGGTACACACATCTTTCTTTCTTTTTTTCTTTATTCTTTTCTGATGGAAGATTTTATATATCATCTACAAAGAACTTAAAGATAGTCAGTACAAGAACATGAGTCTTTAGGCTGAAACCATTTCAGTTAAGAGTCAAAGATTGAGGGGTATCCATTATGTTACTCATTGTTTATGATGTTGACGCCTTACTCTCAACAAGATTAACATGTATCTATTTCACCAAATTTGTCTAAATCCATGATCCTAGCCTCATTCCTTATAATACCAAGGTCTTGCACTCATAACAACTTGATCCACAATAAACTCATTTAAAACTATTCAACTTCACTAATAGATAAAAAATCCATTGACAAACTCTTTAACATAAAATACACATCTCCAACTCTAATATAGGCATGTTTCAAAGGTGCAACTGTATCTTTCATCAAACATTTTTCCTTTCGCTCTACAGGAAAATCTCAAATACCCAAATATTCAGTCTGGTGTAACACACATCAATCCATCAAGATGACTAGAATTGATTTGACTTTTTTACGTATCGTGTGAACACAGGTACGTTCTCCATGTGTCCAAATAATTGATTTGATCGGGCATTTACCTTTTTTCCCTCTGTGTAATGTGCTCAAATAATTGATTTGACCACACGCAATTCTTCAACTCCCAATTATGTGTAATGTTTGATATTGTCCCTTCTCAGAGATCAATGATCAGCAGATATTCCAAATGAGATGTCTGTCAATTGTTTCTACATGCAACATGGAAGTTAAGATCAACGGTTAAGGAGAGTTCATAAAAATCATGTATTAAACGGTTAAGGAGAGTTCAGTATAGAGTGGTATTTTTTTTTTAATCAATCATTTTGTTTATCTAAAGTTTACGAGTCATCCATTCAAAATAATCTTCAAATCTTTGAATAAAATTTAAAATAATAAATTCAAATTATAAACCTAAGGTCAAAATCTTCAAATTTGAAAATCTATAGAATCAAATACAAAATTGAATTCATAATCAAACTTTATAATCTGACCTCAAATACACCCATCAGAAATCTATTTCTTAAACATAATCCACCATCCTAATCTTATTATCCACTAAATGTCAATATAATAAAGCCAACCTTTCAAGAAACTACAATAAAAATTTAAAATAATATCCCTAACCAAATGTTTAAACCTTCATCCAATCATCGTAATCCAAATTCATGCATCCCAATAAATCATTAGAAACTTAATCCACCAATCTAACCACATATCCTAATTAAACTAATTTTAAAAAAGTAGGTAATCTATTCCAAATCAAGAAAATCCAAATTATTAGGTAACCTAAATCAACTTCCAATCCCCTCATCCTAATCCAAATAATCTAAGAAAAAACCTTGATGGCCACATTTATAAATCAAAACCCATAACCAATATTAAGATATTAAATCTAATCAAATCCAATCTTTGAGATTAATAGTTAGATTGAGGTCCATTCTATGTTTTTAAGCTAGATTAAAAAAAATAATTATTTGAGAGTCATACTTGATTTTTAAGTTGGGTATAGAAGAAAGTCGCTTCTTACGTATATGTCTTTCTATCTCACTATGAAAGATCATGAAACATGATAGGACATGTTGATGAAGAAAGAACCTTACATTATCATATCCAAAAAATATCAAATTAACATCATAGATGGGAAAAGTTATTATATTTTACATCATGGTGCACTAGCACTGGGATACTCGTCTTGAATATATATCATTTGAAAAGATTGGTTGGAGTATAATCATAATGTGGATCTTCCAAGGTTACTAGATTCTTATTGGATATGTTTCATAGATTATTTGGAGTCGAGATCAAAAAACTTTGATAACTACGTTCCCTTTCAATAAAGGCATATATTCTTTATATATTCTATTAGAAAGTAAAGTCCACCAAGATAACTAAGAGGGGGGGCAGGGGGTGGGGGGGGTGAATCAATTATTAGATAATTATAACTTTTATCATCTTCAACAACATTAAACCATATAAGCAATATAATTACCAACCATAGAAAGATATTCATACACAATTACACAATAACACAAGAAATGTTGACTAGGGAACCTCTTGATCAAAGAGTAAACCCCGGTGGGAATGATGCCCACAAAAGATGGACTAATATGAATATTCCTTGTGAAAGGATGGACTCTGTTAGGAGTTTTATGAAATACATTTAGTACATATAAATCTCTGTTAGGAGATTTTGAATCCCTGTTAAAAGATTCTAACCCTGTTAGGAGTTAAGGAAGATAGAAGGACACACTACCCAAACAGCTTCAGGGTAAGATCACTGAACTCACTGTCCAAATAATATTTGCATTATTCAATAGAATAATATGTTACCTTTTCTCTGACTGTGCCAAACTGCACTCACTGCTATAACAGATCTCAATTTCAGATCTTTGTACTTTGCATGTCTTCCTTCACAATTCGCTTTCACAACTTCATAATCAACCACTCTCACTCTTTCTATATAACAACAAGGAAAAACAATCCTTCCTTTATACCACACTCAAATAATTACAAATGAGTTGGCACACAATTACAAAATAAAATATTTCACACGCTACACCAAATTTACATAAAATTGTCGGCTTCCAAATACAATAAATCTTCACTCATGTGACTTTGAATTTTTCATTGTCATCCATGTCACAATCAATGTGTCTCTAAATTCACTTTAACTGCGCAAAGCCAAATTCCATCCTGATTAGGAGATATCATTCGATTGCCAAAAATCGCTACTCAGGAACACTGCCTGAATACTGCTTCCACCAAAATGATCATAACTTTCATGAATAAAAGAATTACTGTCTATCTCTTAACCATAGACATATAACATATAAAAGAGTATATCCTCAACGTCGCATAGCTCCAACTACAATATCCCACGTGCACTATTCAAAACACTGTCTGCTTCTCTGCAAGTCTTCGGTAAAACACTATGTTGACATCAATGACAATCATAGTCATGAATGCAACAACAACTGCTACAAAATGGGTGCCAAACACTTTAGCATTCATTTCTAACAATCTCCCTCATTGGCATTGATGGCAACATAGATGAAAAACATCCAATGTTCCAAAAATCCAATACTGCAACACTGCTTCTTCAAATCCTCTTCATCAATCAAATCTTGCTTTGTTATCCTGTTCAGTTCTCTCATATTATTTTTCATGCATACTTCTCCCCCATTGACATCAATGACAGAAATTTCATCACTATGTCAACAACAACTCAATGTCAAAAGACACTATTTAGAAAATACATTTACTAGAGTCCTCATGACTCAGCTCAGATACACATACTCCCCCATTGAGGAAGTATCAACATCCAGTCCAGAAGAAAGATAGGGCTCATATATTACTGGATGGATGCAACCAACTACATCATTACTCAAAAGTAGGCTAGGGCATAACCCCAAGCATACCTCTCAGATACTCAAATGTATCCTTAGGCAAAGGCTTTGTAAATATGTCTGCTATTTGTTCCTTTCTGCTTATATACTCCAGTCTGACTTCTTTCTCAGCAACTTTCTCTCTTACAACATGATACTTGATCTCTATATGTTTTGTCTTAGAATGTAGTACATGATTCTTAGACATACTGATTGTACTGGTGTTGTCACAATGTATAATAATAGGTTCAACAAATTTAATTTCAATATCCTTCAACATCTACTTCATCCAAATTATCTGGTTACAATTGTTTGCTGCTGCTACATACTCTGCTTCTGTTGTGCTCTGTGAAATACAATTCTGCTTCTTTCTTAGCCAAGAAACTAATCTTCCTCCAAGGAAAAATGCTCCTCCACTGGTGCTTTTCTTATCATCAACACTGCCTCCCCAATCAGCATCTATGTATGCACATAGGGTAAAATCATCAGATTTTTCATACCACAATCCATAGTCCATTGTGCCTCTTAAATATCTTAGTATCCTCTTTACTGCTGCATAATGTGATTCTCTAGGTTCAATTTGAAATCTTGCTACAATTCCAACTGAATGTTCTATATCCGGTCTTGTGTGTGTCAAATACTGCAATCCTCTAATCATGGATCTTTATTTCTTCTGCTCAACTGCCGGTGTTTCATCTGTGCTAGATAACTTATGTCCAGTTACCATAGATGTTCCAACTGGTTTACAATCCTCCTTTCCAAATCTTTTCAGCAAATCATTCAAGTACTTTGTCTGACTTACAAAGGTACCATCATTGTTTTGTGTTATCTGTAATCCCAAAAAGTGTTTCATCTCACCAATCATACTCATTTCAAATTCAGTCTTCATTTCATCAGCAAATTTGTCACTAGCCTCGTCTTCTCCTCCAAAAATAATGTCATCAACAAAAATAACTATAATCAACAAACTATTTTCAATTTCTTTTATGTATAGATTGCTATTAGTTGTTCCTTTAGCAAATACCCAACTTTAACAAATACTTATCTAGTCTTGCATACCAAGTTCTAGGTGCTTTCTTTAGTCCATATAATGCTTTTTTCAGTTTACATACCATGTCTCCTTTTTGAGTCAAAGGAAAACCTTCATGCTGCTCAATGTAGACTTCTTCTTCCAATTCTCCATTCAGAAATGTTGACTTCACATCCATCTGATACACTTTGAATTTCTTAAAAGCTACATGGGCCAAAAACATTCTTACTGCTTCAATTCTTGCTAATGGTGCAAAAGTTTCTTCATAGTCAATTCCTTCTTATTGTGAGTATCCCTTACGTACCAATCTTGCTTTGTTTCTTACAACTTCTCCTTGTTCATTCATCTTGATTCTGAATACCCATTTAGGTCCAATCACATTCTTGTCTTTAGGTCTAGGGACCAATTCCCTTGTCTTGTTCTTTTCTATCTGATCTAGTTCTTCTCTCATAGCATTAATCCAATTTTCATCTTCACAAGCTTCACTAGTAGATTTAGGTTCAATTTGAGAAATCAAACATAAATGTACCTTATTCCGAGTCAGAACTCCTCTATCCAAACTTCCAATAACTTGTTCAACAGGATGATATCTTGATAAATACCTGTTTGGTGTCATAGTCTCAGATCTTGCTTGAACTGTAGATTCTTCTCTAGATTCCTCTCTGGTTCTTCAGCATGACTTTCATTCAATAATTCACTGCCAGTTTCATAGAATAATTTAGTAGTTTCAGTGTTAGGCTTAGGATGAGCTTCTTCATCAGATTCATAATCAAGCATTCTTTCCTGAATTTTGAACTTTTCATCAACTTTAACATTTGCGCTCTCAACAATAATTTTAGTTCTCTTATTGTAACATCTATATGCTTTTCTCTTCAAAGAATATCCAAGAAAAATACCTTCATCACTTCTAGGATCAAATTTTCCAATATCATCATGTCTCTTTATATAACATTTGCTTCCAAAAATTCTAAAATACTTAACTGAGGGTGCATGTCCACCATAATTCATAAGGTGTCTTGTCTGTGTCTTCTCTGATTTGTACTCTATTCATTGTATATACTATTGTATTCACTGCTTCTCTCCAAAATATCTTCGCTAAATCATTCTCAAATAACATAGCTCTTGCTGCTTCAGTCATTGATCTGTTTCTTCTTTTTACAATACCATTTTGTTCAAGTGTTCTAGGGGTTGAAACCTGTCTCTTAATACCATTCACCTCACAAAAAGTGTTAAACTCTCTAGAAGTAAATTCACCACCTCTATCAGATCTCAAACATTTAATCTTCATTCCAGATTCATTCTCAACTTTGTTCTTAATGATCTTAAACTTATCAAATGCTTCAAATTTTTCTTTCAGAAATGCAATCCAAGTCATTCTTGTAAAATCATCAACAACAATCATAAAATACCTTTCTCCATAGAATCCTCTAGTACTGGTAGGACTGCTCAAGTCTGTATGAACAATCTCCAACTTCTCTGCCGATGTGAACTTCCTACTAGAAAATGAACTTCTCTTCTGCTTAGCCATGACACATTCTTTGCAAATCATGTTAGTAGGCTTCATAATTTTAGGCAAATCGCTTACTGCAAGTGTAGTACTTACTTTCACAATATTATCAAAGTTTATATGACAAAACCTTCTATGCCATAACCAACTATCATCAATCTTAGTAATCAAACATGTCATCTCAGTAGGATTCAACTGAAATACATTACCTCTGGTTCTAGATCCGGTTCCAATCAGATTTCCATCTTTATCCTTTATCACACAAGTTTTCTCAGTAAACCAAACTTGATATCCCTTATCAACTAACTATCCAACACTCAAAAGATTATGTTTTAATCCATCCACAAAGTAAACATCATCAGTATTAGTCTTTCCATCAAGATTAATAGATCCTATACCTTTAATCAAATAAGGTGCATTGTTACCAACTCTAACAACTCCTCCATCATAATTGTTAAACTTTATGAACTTTTTCATATCTCCAGTCATATGATGTAAACAACCGCTATCTATAATCCAATTAGCTTTCTTTTCAACTTGGGAAACTAAGGCTTTTTCTTCCTTAACATTAGTTTCAAAATTTTCTTCTTTAATTGCTACAAATCCTATTTCATCATTATTCTCAGTGTCACTTTCACTTAAAGTTCTTTCAATACTAGATTCAAGGTCTTCATCATTAGCATAATAACATTCCTTAGATCTTCTAGGCTTGAAATTATTTCTGTACTTCTTAACTCTCTTAGGACATTTAGATGCAAAATGACCATATTCTTGACAAGTCCAACATTTAAAAAATTTCTTACCATCTGGTTCTCTTTTCACAAGCAAGGCAATACCTTCTTCAATCTTCTTATCTTCTTCATTTCTAGATTTGTTGCTGCCAGCATAATCTTCGCTCACACTGATGCTTCTTGATAATTTAGGGTGAACACTAAGAGCACTAAATGTTGTCTCCATTCTAGGTAAGTCTCCTGATAACCTCTGGTTCATCTCTGCTGCTTCCAATCTTCCAAGAAGAGTCTCTCTTGTAAATTTCATAGTACAAGGTATAACTTGTTCAATCATCTGTGTTGTTTGCTTAAATACAGGAGTCAATGTTCTTAGAATTTTCCATATCACTTCATTCTCTATCTTTGTTCCTCCACAATATTTTATCCCTGCAACAATTTCTGACATTCTACCAATATAGCTTCTAACAAATTCATCTTCCAACATTCTTATATCTTCAAATGCACATATCCAATTATGTAATCTAACTCTTTTTGCATGTTCATCACCTTCAAAAGTAGAGTGCAAAGCTTTCCAAATTTCATGAGACTTTTTCAAACATTTTACCTAACTATATTCATTCTCCAAAAGTGCTGTCAAAAGTGCTTCTCTTGCAAGTATGTTACACATGAATAGATCTCTCTCATCATTAGAGCATGTTTCAAGATCATCTTCTTCAATGATAGTCTTATCATTCTTTGTAGTCAACCAGTAACCTGGTCCTAAACATAGTAGATGTGTCTTCATCTTTTCTTTCCAGCTGTCAACATTTACTCCATCAAACTTAGGGCTTTCTTTCCTGAAATTCACCATGGATCTCCTTAAGCTGTTAAACTTCTCTTTCAAGGACCTGCTGCTCTGATACCAATTGTTAGAAAGTAAAGTCCACCAAGATAACTGAGGGGGGGGGGTGTGAATCAGCTATCAGATAATTATAACTTTTATCATCTTCAACAACATTAAACCATATAAGCAATATAATTACCAACCATAGAAAGATATTCATACACAATAACACAAGATATGTTGACTAGGGAACCTCTTGATCAAAGAGTAAACCCCGGTGGGAATGGTGCCCACAAAAGATGCACTAATATGAATATTCCTTGTGAAAGGATGGACTCTGTTAGGAGTCTTATGAAATACATTCAGTACATATAAATCCCTGTTAGGAGATTTTGAATCCTTGTTAGAAGATTCTAACCCTGTTAGGAGTTATGGAAGACAGAAGGACCCACTGCCTAAACAGCTTCAAGGTAAGATCATTGAACTCACTATCCAAATAATCTTTGCATTATTCAATAGAATAATATGTTACCTTTTCTCTGACTGTGCCAAACCGCACTCACTGCTATAACATATCTCAATTTCAAATCTCTATACTTCGCATGTCTTCCTTCTCAATTCACTTTCACAACTTCATAATCAACCACTCTCACTCTTTGTATATAACAACAAGGAAAAACATTCATTCCTTTATACCACACTCAAATAATTACAAATGAGTCGGCACACAATTACAAAATAAAATATTTCACACGCTACACCAAATTTACATAAAACTGTCAGCTTCCAAATACAATAAATCTTCACTTGTGTGACTTCGAAGTTTGCACTGTCATCCATGTCACTATCAATGTGTCTCTAACTTCCCTTTAACTATGAAAAGATAGGTTCCATTCCGATTAGGAGATATCATCTGATTGCCAAAAACTGCTACTTAGGAACACTGCCTGAATACTGCTTCCACCAAAATGATCATAACTTTCATGAATAAAAGAATTATTGTCTACGCTCTTAACCATAGACATATAACATATCAAAGATTATATCCTCAATGTCGCATAGCTCCAACTGCAATATCCCACGTGTGCTAATCAAAACACTATCTGCTTCTCTGCAAGTCTTCGGTAAAACACTGTGTTGACATCAATGACAATCATAGTCATGAATGCAACAACAATTGCTACAGAATGGGTGCCAAAAAGTTTAGCATTCATTCCTAACATATTCAATTCTCTCAATGATAAGATTTTTGTAATTTTGTTAGTTTTTCAATTCATCATTGCTCTAGGATTAAACATTCTAATAAGGTGAATAGTGTTGGATTAAGTACGGAAAGGTGAGTACTAAGAGGGAAGGGGTGAATCGGTACTCCAAAAATACTTTTATCTAATTTTCTTAACTATTCACTAAAATCATAACTTTGCATGTAATAACATAAAATATAATCATGAAATACAACTCATAACACCATTATTTTGGTATCCCACTAATCCTTGTTAGAGGATAAAAATTGTGGTGGGGATGACACCAACAACACTTCACTACTGTGGTAAAAAGTCTGCTTGGTTAGAGATACAATGTAAGCTATTTCTGATAGCTTACCTTGTTAAGAGCATTAATCATGTTAAGAGTCTAAAGACCAATTAAGTCTTCCTTGCTAAAAGATTTTACAATTTTAATCTAAGAGTTGTACCATGTTAAAGGATTTACAATATAAGATCTGTTAGGATATGCTCGGTTAAGAGACTTTTACAACTTTGATTACACTTTAATCAGTAACATAAATTGTCTTTAATACTTACATCTACTTATGCCTTTTAGACTCAATATGCTCAATAACTATTTGCCTCATTATTTACTTCACTCACAATATCAATTTTGTACTTGGTAACTTCAACTTTGAATCATATTCAGAATCTTCTCTTTTGCTCTGTTACTTAGTGGCTTCTCTACTCATCACCTTCTCTCTGCAATTTCTCCTTCGCATATACTCTCTCTCATATATTTTCTAATTTTCACACTCTGATCCATTTATACTTAATTCTAGAAGCGGTGGAAACAATCTAGAATCTTCTCCTTAAGCAGTGCTAACATTGGTTACTTCTCCAATGCACATATCACATTTAATTCTTATTGGTGAATCTCACCTTGTAATCATGCAAATCATTAAGTTTAAATTTCCAATGCTTTGTCAAACAATTTCCTTGAGATTTGTAAACCGTTTTCTGCTTGGTGTCCAGATTCAATGTATCTGTAGATTCTCCTTGTGTCAGCCTATGATTCTTGGTAATATGTGTTTCTCTTGCTCGGTAACACGTATCTTCTCTTAGTTTGGTAGTTGTTATAACTTAGTACTATTCGGTGCTCGATGCTCAGTTTTCCTTACTCGGTGTCTATACTTCCTTTGCCTTTACCAAAAATTGTCTTTTCTTTATTTCCTTTTACCGACTTGCTTAATGCTTTTACCGACTTGAATTTCCTTCTTTACCGAATGACTTTGACAATCAATATGACTTAATCATACCTGATGACAACAAAATAACTCTATAGGAGTATCATAATAGAACAAGTAAATGGTCTCCTCCTCCACTAGGTTTTTTTTTAAATTTACTAATAATTATTCTTGAGGTTGGTGACATTGAACATGATAGGATAGTTAAGTTTTTATTTATTTTTCTTTTACTATGGGTTTTGACACTTATAATCAAATTGAGGCCCAATATATTCCTATGAGCTAGGTTGGAAAGATATTATTTGATAATATACCTCACTTTTAAGTTGGACATAGAAGAAAAAATTTCTTGTCTATCTATTGTTATCTCATTCTGATGAGATCATGAAATATGTGAGGAAATATTGAAGAAAAAGAACTCACATAATCTCATCCAAATTTTTTTTATCAAACTAACATTATAGACTGAAAATTATCTTCAATTTTTACCTAGGGAAGAGGACCCAATACTTGAGCATGTTGTAATGGTTGTTATAGAATTGTTTATTCAATGACCAACATTTTAATATTAAAGTACTAGTAGTTGTGACTTCAAAATTCTAGTATTGATTATGAGTATTGATAATTGATTGAATGTATCCCTTAGATCTAAAATGCAACAAATCATGTGATGCCACATCCCACCAATAAAACATGACATAGTGCACAGTTATATCAATATAACATTTTTCTTGGGCCATTTTGAACACCTCAACAAAAAGCATACAATGTGACAACATATTAAATGACATGTATTTGAAACCTTATTATAAGCAAGGGACTATACAAGCAATTTTAAGAAAATTATTAATGATTTGAAATTGCTATGTAAGATTTTGAGACATAAAGTTAGGGTGCTCAACTATTGAATCATCTCCCTTGAATTAAAAATTATTTTAACATTCTTATATATAAGTCAAAAATTGGTATGTGGGGTATTGAGAGTTGCAAAGTTAGGTTGCTTAACTAATAAATCCTCCCCTATTAAAAAAATATTTTGAAATTTGTATATAAAAGATAGGTTTGTCTTAAAAAAAAATAGTGATGCTAATTTGACATCATATTTGATGATATAGACGTGAAACCTTAGTTATAAGCATATAACTTGTCAAATAAGCTACTCCATGATAAATTGGAAGTGATTTGGAATTGCCACATGGACTTTTGAGAAATGTAAAATTAAGGTATTCAATACTAAATTATCTCCCCTATAAAAAAAAAAATCCCTTTAACATTGTTATAGAAAAGCCAAAAAATGCTATGTACAATTTTGAGAGACACAAAGTTAAGGTGCTCAACAATTGAATCATCTTCCCTATAGAAAATTATTTTAACATTTCTATATAAAAAGTAGGGTTGTATTGAGAAAGAGTGAAGCTAAAGTAGGATCGTATTTGATGATGTGGATTTGAAATCTTACTTGCAATTAGGGGACATTCCAAGTAAGCTACTGTGAGAAAATAGGGTCTAGTAGTTGAGCGTGTTCCAATAGTTGTTACGACACTTTTTATTTAATATCTAATATTTTAATGGTAAATCAGTAGTAGTTGTGACATTAAAGTAGTTAGTGTTTATCATGAGTACTAATAATTAAAGGAAATGTTTTCCTTAGATCTAAATGCAACAAAACTTATGATGCCACATCAGCACGATAATAAAACTTGACTTATTGCACAACTATTTGTATAGTTTTTTGGGGAGCCATTCAAAAGGCATGCTAATGTACTATTGTCATATTTTTTGCTCATTCTTAAGTTTGGAGACCTAATTACTAGATGAGATACAATAACCTAGTTTGTGTTATTAGGTGATCTTCTTTAATATTTGTGTTCATTTCATTACAAAGTACATAAAAAGTAAAAGGAAATGAACTGCATCTAAAGCTACACATACATGTATGTATACTGTACAGAAGGGAAAGAACAGAAAGGAAGCATCTATCTAAGCTCACATAGGCCGTGAGCATAGCCGTTATCGGATTTGAATGGATGAGTGTAGATATACATAAAGAAATAATTCATATGGGGGTACCAGACATTGCCTGGTATTGATGTCTGGATCCAGTCCTATCTAGCGAGCTCCTAAGATCCAGAACCTGCAAGAAGTGAAGAGAGGAGATGGGTTAGATCCAATGGATCTATGCAATGGATAGTATCACAATATTATAGAATGCATACATACACTCAGCCATGCACCTCTAACAAGGCTGTGCTCAGGGCATGTGCATGAGAATCATCCAAAGAACCAAAAGAGGCATCATGTTTTCACTGACGTGTTTGTTTCATGTGAAGATATAGGGAAGCCGATCCAACAATGAATTTCATGAATGATTTGGGCCCTTGATGCAGATCATGATAGGGAAACCTCATGATCTCCATCATGACCGCATCAAGGGCCAAGGGCACACATAGTATGTATAGATGAAGAGCATTCAGATGATTCAACATCAACAGGGATCAATCAAACAACATGGCATGATAAAGCAAATACTGGTATCAAAGTGCAAACAGAATTGTATGTGTTGTGACATTGGGCATGATATTATGATAAGCCAACAAGGGGACACCATGGCATCAAAAAGAACAGATCTAGAATTAGAGCACACAGATCTATGTATGAGATAAGGCACACTGAAACATAGATATATTTTAGATCTACATTAATATTCCAGTAGGGCATATCATATATGTGATGGGCATGAAACAATAACAACACAATAATAACACTGCTGTCATAAGCATCCACAAACATACAAAAAATCAAGGAGATACCAATTCAATTGAAATATAAGAATAATGCCATTGCAATCAAGCATTGATAACAATGAGCAATGAATAGTCAATATTGCTTGGGCTTCTCAGAGTGCAATAGCCAAATGTAGTAACAGTGAAGCATATAGTAATGAGTATCTATCAAACATTAGCATCAAGTGTCAAAGTATAATGCATGAGAGTCACGGGTTCTTACAAACACCAAAAGGATGTTGCATAAAAGAGACACAATAGTGAGCTTTCCCCACTTTGGGTATCACCGAAAATTTAACAGTAATGTAGTTCATGCTTCACGGGTCATAACCAATCAAAGTAACGCAATCAGGGAATCATGCCCTCAAAGGAAAAAGGGAAATCATACACACCATGAAATATGAATACATAAGCACTCCATCATTATGCAAAGTAAGCACTGAGACACCTCAGAAGGAGCCCACAGGCTAGCATGATACAAAAGCACATGCATGCAATCAAAGGTACCAATAAGGATCAATGAAGCATGGATTAGGCCACTAGTAGTTAGGACAACACATGCCCCACCCGCGGATAGATCTCATAGTGATCACACTGCTAAAAGGTGAGACATCAATAATAATGGTAAGGCCACAACGGCAGTCAATGAAAAACCAAAAGGCACCGAAAGGTCACACAGTATCAGACAAAGGTACTCACAAGCTGTGGACTAGCTCTCGGGTCTCAATGGCATCACCAACATCTAGTTCACGGGCTAGCACAATAGAATCAATAGTGAGCTCAGTCAAGCACTCACACCATCAAGAACCTTCACGGGCTAGGCTCAATGGGCATTAACAGCATGCCAGGCTCATAAGCCTTATACATTTTGATAAAGGAGGGATGTCAATGCTTGGCACATTCTTCACGGTTGACAGAGGTGAGGTGCAAGATGATATTATGGCACGGTATACCAAATGCAGTGACAACAATGAAATAAATGATGCATCATGCTCCATTTGGCGTGATGGAGTCCACAATAGGTTGAAACAAATAAAAATATCATGGTTCGTAAATCAAACATAGTGTGATGAACCAAAACTTGAATGGTGCCCTAAATTAACAACAATGTGCATATCCACCCATGCCCTAGCTTGATGACAAGTTCAATATGGCACCATGATTCGAATGATGCAAACCGTCGCTAGGCCCAAATCCAACAAAGGAGTATGCATGGTAATAAGGATGATAACATCAACAACACAGAATGATGCCCTAGCCGTGCTACACACTGGCATCAAATACAAGTAACAGTGATGTCAAAAAATAGAGTATTTATGTGCAAAATAACAAATAGATAAAACAATTGTGCCCTCGAGAATAACATAATAGTGGTGATCAAATAATGGAGATAGCAATGTCAACAGTGAATATGAAGTAAAGATGGTGCCCTCGAAGGTGCATAACATCAATCCACTGCTATAAAAGAATACAGAGAGATCATTATCTAAGAAATTAAATGCAGAAGCAATGTGCCATTGTTTGTACATGCCCTCGAAGCCCATGAGAGCCGAAGTACATTACTAATGTGTGAAAAATTCAAGAAAATGAGGCTTGTATCATGCCTTAGTCGGAAAGAAAGATGTTGTAACAGCAAAACTCTATTGTAAATGCCTACCTCAAATCATATTACGGTGACAGGGGGGCTTTCAAAAGCTGAAGTTTCCAAATCTAGATCGAGGATCAAGGAGGAGTGCCAGTGGGAATGGCAACTTGCCAAATGCCATCAAAGAGGGATGTCGATGCTAGCAGTTGCTCTTCCAATTTTGAAAGGAGTTTCATTTCAATAGCCATTTAATATTTTCTCCCCATTTCTTTTGGGTTGAGGTTATATTTTGTTAGAATATATACTATGATGTAGATTTTGTTGTGATTATAATATTTTGGATTTTCTCCCTGCTTTTGGGTTGAGGTTTTTCAAAATACATCTTGAGTCCATATTTTGTTGTCTAGGCATAGGTGGGTCTTGTGAAATATAATTGTTTATTTTTAAATGCTTTTCCCCATTTCTTTTGGGTTGAAATCATTTAAAACTTTATTAGATCCACCTTGTCATAGTGGAATAGGTTCTTATTCTTAAGTCATGGTTCATTATTCATTGTAAGATATCGACAGGTGGTGTTTTTTTATAAACCACTGTCAGATTATCAGTTATAAACATGACTTAGTGGATAGAGCAGCCATCTTTGACTCTCTATTTTTAGGGTCCCACTTTCCTCGCCCTAGGAATTTGGGAGTCTGACTTTCAGACCATGATGTTGCCTCATGGGTCCTATTTTGACTTTTCTATTGTTAGGAGGTAGTGGAGTTTGATAGCAGATTCTAGGCTTTTTTTTTATACCTCTCACTTTTGGTGATTGAGGTTAGCTCTTCACTTTTTCTCTCTGATATGAGTGTTGTAGCTCTGAGAGACACAATTGTACCTATTTCTTTTAGCAATAAAAATTGATCCTTCTTGTTCTCCTATAATTCCAGGTTTGCTATTGAAGCCATATGTAAGATTATTGTGATGATTCTATATCCTTAATCTGCATTTTGGATTCAAGTGGGTATTCAAGGATTTGTCTTAATTCAGTGGTGTGATTTGTGTATAATCAGGGATATCATATTTGTGAAGATTTCTTCCTTTTCTGAATTCTAAGTACCTTATTTCATCAGGAGTTAAGAAAGTAGGATTGAGTTGTGAATTAGATTTGAATTGCTGATGAAGTGAACGTATTTCTCAATTGTGGTTTCTCCTCAATTTCGGTGGATCAACTTCCTTTCATTTCAAGTTGTAGTTGTTTATTTTTAAGCATTTTCTATCCCTTTTCCCTCCAAGTTTAGATAAGTTTCAAGTGATCCAAAGGGAGGCCAGCCCTTAATCCAGAGGTCTACTCTTGGATAGGTTACCCACAACCTGAGAATAGTCCCATGTTTCACGGGATTGCTAGGTTCTACACTTAGCTATACTCGGGTGCAATCCCTAGTGACAACATGTACCATCATATTCAATGATGTGGACTTGAATCTTTAGTTGTACAAGTACAAAAAATTGTCAAGTAAACTACTATAAAAAGATCAAAGAGATTCAAAATTGGTATGGAGAATTTAGAGAACCGTGAAGTTAATGTCTTAACTACTGAATTCTCTCCCTTATGGAAAATCCCTTTTAACATTGTTATATAAAAGAGGCGATCTCTACCAAAAAAAATAGTGAAGTTCATGTGGCATTGTATATGATGATGTGGTCTTGAAACCATAATTACAAGTAGGGACATTCCAAGTAAGGTATTGTAAGGAAAATGGAAGTGATTTGAAAATGTCACATAAGATTTGGAAAGGCACAAAATTAAGATGCTCGACTACTTAATCCTCTCATCCATAGAAAAATACTTTCAACATTATTATATAAAAGAAAGGTTTGTATTAAAAAATAATGATCTACTTAGTTACATTTCCTTTGTCTTTACATTCAAATTTTTCAAGATAAGTTAATTGCAACAATAAGGTCACTACAATAAAAATGAAGCATTTCTAGAGCTATTGATAAGGATACATAGTGGGTACTATTGAAAACCCAATAATATAATACAATCCTATACAAAAAACATGCTGATGTGGCATCATATTTCATGACATGGACTTCAATCCTTAGTTACAAGTACAAGAATTGCCAAGTAAGGTACCATAAAAAAAATTTAAAAAAATTGAGAGTGATTTAAAATTGCTACATTGGATTTTGAGAACTGTGATGTTAGGGTGCTCAACTATTGAATCCTCTCCCCTATACAAAAATATTTCAACATTGTTTTGATTAAGTAAAAATAGGTTTTGAAAGGACCTAAAACCTTGTACAATAACTCAAAAGATATAGCAATAAAAGGGTCAAATACAATAGTGGAGACCACCAGCACAACAGAGGGAACTACCACCAAAAAATCCACACCAAGGGACAACAGTCCTCAACAAGGGACCTTACGATTTATATTTAGAGCCACCCTTGTAGGACCAGAGATTCATATCCAAAGGAGGAACATATGGCTTTGGTTTCTTTCATTTCACAGTTGTCCAAGTGTCCTCCAATTTGGTAGCATCATTCAGCCAAACCCCTGAAGAAACAGAAGAATGGCTGACCAGAGTAGAATCAGCACCAAACAACACAATCTCCCTAGGAAAAACTGGTATGGGTGAGCTCAAAGCAGTAGAAGGCTAGACAACAATGTCAACGGTCTGGACATCAGCAGCAACCATAGCATCATCAGTCTGAATAGCAGTAGCAGGCTGGATAGCAAAGTCAACAGTCTGAACAACAACAGTAGCTATAGCATCATTAGATCCTGTAGAAATAGCCAGAACAGGCTAAGCCAAAACAACACCCATCGTAGCACCACTTCCCTCAGAAGCAATAACCTCCTGAGAAGAACCCACAACCTGCTCACTAATCTCAGCTGAAGATTTATTCACAGTATAATGTTCAGCAGAGACACCCGAGCACCAAGAGGGCAGTCGTTTCGATTTTACCTTCTCGAAAACACATCGAACAACCACATGGCCAATCAAATGACATTTCCTGTAGCATAATGGAATACCCTCATAATCTAGAGACTGTATCCAAGAACTCTAAGGAGACTCTAGGTAGATTTTCTTAGGGAGACCCTTAGAAACATACATCTCAACAAGGATGCGAGCAAAATTTGAATGAAGAACATCCAAGGTTGCTGAATCCACAATCTGGAAATCCCCAAGAGCATCCCCTATAGATTCCAAAATAGAATCCAACTAAAGATGCATAGGAAGATTCGGGAGCCTAACCCAAATAGGAATCTTGTTAAAGGATTCAGAAAGCGGTTTGAAATCCTTATGCCAAGGTTTGGCCATCAGGGGGAATCAATTATCTCAGGAGAAGCTATAATCACACAAGATAGACTTCCTATCTTCAGAATTACCAAATTTTACAATAAAAAACCCTAGCAGCCGGGTAAATCTGGATATCTTCAGATAAGATCGGCTCCCAATGATTGGTAATCCAAGCATGAAGAGTAGAAAGAGAAGGCCAAAAGCCCCTAAATCTAAATATAGCAGCATGCGAGGAGAAAACCTCTACAGTTTCAAAAATTTTATCAACTGTATCAAGATCTAATTGTACTCTAACGGGAATACTCACAGCACAGGGGAAGCCACTCGGGTCCTCTTAATCCCTGAAGAGTGAGAAGGACCAATCCCATAGAGGCCAGCCTCAAAGGCGGCAACGTCAGCATAAGAACCGGAGGCACCAACTACAGAACCAACTGCTGTAGGGGAAACCCTACCGCTGGAAGCACCCACAAAAGCATCCAGCATAGAAAATCCATAAGTAGCCAGGGCGGGAGAAACATTTTGTCCTTCTGCGAGTAGAGCAGAACCGCGAGCAGCCAGCGCAGGAGAAGCATTTCGAAATCCATCTGGAGCAGCACGCGCGGGAGTAGCGGAAGGAAGCATTTCTTCAATTGAAAGCATTAATTTGTTATATAAAAGACAAGTTTCAACATTGTTATATAAAAGACATGTTTCTATTAAAAAATTGTGATGTTGATGTGTCATTGTATTTGATGATGTGGCCCTAAAACCTAAGTTATAAGCATGGACTTGTCAAGTAAGCTAAAGTGACAAAACCAAGAGTGATTTTAAAATGCCATACAAGGTTTTGAGAGGCTCAAAGTTAAGATGCTTAATTACAAAATCATCTCCTCTATGGAAAAAGTCTTTTAGTGTTGTTACCAAAAAAATGGTTCTATATTTAAAAAATGAGATGTTGATATAGCATCATATGTGATGATGTGGATCTGAATTATTACTTACAAGCAAGGGACTAGTCAAGCAAGCTACTGTAAGAAAATCAAGAGTGATTTGAAATTGCTATGTAGATTTTTGAGAACTACAAAATTAGGGTGCTCAACTATAGATTCCTATCTCCTATACAAAAATCCTTTTAACATTGTTATGTAAAAGACAGGTCTCTATTAAATAATAGTGATGCTTATGCAATATTATATTTGATGATGATGTGGCCCTGAAACCTTAGTTATAACGAGAGACTTGCCAAGTAAGCTACTGTGAAAAATGAGTAGTGAATCAAAATTGAAAAGTTAAGAGTACTCAACTACTAAGTCATCTCCTCTATAGAAAAATCCTTTTATAACTTAAAGAGACATGTCTATACTAAAAAATAGTAATGCAAATGTGGTATCATATTTGATGATGTGAATCTGAAATTTTAGTTATAAGAATGAGACTTGTCAAGCAAGTTACTGTAAAAAAATAGAAGTGATTTGAAATTGACACATTAGATTTTAGCAAGCCCAAATTTAAGATGCTCCTCCATAAAAGAATTGATCTGATATAAAAAAGAGATGTATATTAAAAATTAGTGATCTCCTCAGTAACATTTCCTCTGTCTATACATGCAGAGCTTTTCAAAGATAAGTTAATTGCAGCAAAAACATCCTTAAATTAGCAAATTTAACGTTTCTAAAACTGTCCATAAGGATAAACAATGGGGTACCATTGAAAAACCAATAATATAATACAAATTCCCTTGTGAGAGTTCCGTGCCCATCACATGGATTGGGTAAAAGGGCACAGCAGACTATGCATTTACACCATCAATATATACAGATTTAACTGTTTTTGAAAGTTGGGAAGAACAGATCATGTAAAGAGCTCTATGGACTGTAGTACATGGAATAACTGAAGTACAGACATATATTGAATGGGACACCTTTTTCTCAACAAAAAAGCTGGGATTTTTCAGAATCCCCATGCATATAGATTACAACTGGTACATGAACACTCAAGTGTAGTGAAACAGACATGAATTGGAACAGTTAGAAGCCAAAAATGCAGGACAGAGATGTGAGACAGGAGAGAATATTATTGTCCTGGAATCCCATTAGCCAATGGGTATGGGCTGGATGAT
Source organism: Chamaecyparis obtusa (assembly GCA_027943335.1). NCBI lineage: Eukaryota > Viridiplantae > Streptophyta > Pinopsida > Cupressales > Cupressaceae > Chamaecyparis > Chamaecyparis obtusa. The sequence goes on from BSBK01008033.1 coordinate 393,166, forward strand.
CAATTATACACGGAAATGTCTGTCTTGGGTTTTGTGCTCTGCTGATTTCCCACTAAACCCAAAATAACACAGGACAAATTTGTGTTCAAACGATTGTAGTAAAACTGGATTGAAAGTGTTATGTCAGCTTCAATGGTGTCCACAAACGTGGAAACAGGGGAGTAGGGTTGTACAGATTTGGACCGGATTAATGTCCATGATGTTTACCAGTGTGGGCTTGATGGCGAAGTCTATTTAGAGAGGAAGATAAGTATATTTATTATTATTATTATTATATTGTTATTTTTTAATAGGAACAATATGACTTTTTTAAACAAAGGTGCCTTCAAGTGACCTTTGCTCAAAGGTCCACTTTTGTTTGAAAGTGTTTGCAGATGGCCTTCACTAAAGGTCCTCTGTTGTTGAAGAAATATCTTTGAATGAAGATATCTAAATTTTTTTCCATCACTCACTTTAAAAGATTGGATGTCCTAAGTTTAGGAATTATTATTGTGTGATTGCCCTTACTACGGGCATCAAGGCCACAACTATTTCTTATCAATTTTGAGGCTTCTATGAATATATATTATTATGTTTTGGTGTCAAATGACACTATAATTTCCATGATAACTTATCTTTATTGAATTTATATTGTTTTCTATATATTGTCAACCCTTATTTAATGTATTTGCATTGATTGGAAGGATCGTGTGACATCATTGACATTTCCTCTTATTTATACATGATTTCCACATGAATTAATGCTATTCATAGATGGTATTATACTCTTATAGGTGCCCCAAGGAACTACATATCCATAATGTTTCCTAAGGGAGCATCTCTCTCCCCACCTCTTTTTTGTTCTTTCTTATTATGGATATTACAATATTGTTTTGAATGTCTACATGATGCTACTCATTTCTTTCATTTTTATTTTATAGGTTGTCTAGATGGAGCACTCATTTCATGAGAACAAGTACCAAGACAAAATATTCATTTGTATCAATAAAAAACTATTTGTATATTTGCATTTAATTTCATGTTAGTTATTTATTTTTACTTTGACATGAATTCTCATGATAGTTCTCTTTTGTTGGTGGGTTTAATTGTTGTACCTAGTATTTCATTCTCCTAGGACATAACACACATATTAATTAAGTTTACTTAGGGACCACAAAGGAGTTTTTAGGAGTGTTTCCACTTTAGGTGGTGTATTCCACTTTGTGTTGGCTCCACCTTTAGTGCACTTATCATTGTATAATTATGATGGTCCACTATTTTGATATAGGTTCAAAACCCAAATACATATTATGAGAATCCAATTCTCTTCCATCATAGACAAGATATTCAAATACTTCTATCCAATGTTCTATCAAAGAAAGAGGACAATATGTAAGTCATGGTAATATGCGATGACATCTTCTCAAGGATTCTCTTTTGTTGTAGCCTCATTATTCTCACATCATCTTCATATCAATGCTAAGTAAAATTAAATTTTACCTCAGTCATCCATTATTACATCTCCTTTATTATTTCACTTAAAAATAAATTTGTTGCAAATATAAATTTGTGCTATTATTGATGTCAAACTTGTCATCATTTATGGCAACTATGGTTTGAAAGATAAGTTCAATGGTGTTCTTGTGTGTTTCAGAATGGTGTAGTATTAGAAGTATACATATATATTTGCATTGGTGTATGAAGAGTATTAAAGGTGATTGTATATAGTATATCCAGATGTTTCATGTGTATTCTAACTTGTGCTGGAAAAACAAATTCAAGTGTTTTCACCAAGAAGTTGGCTAAGTATGATTTTTTCAGTGTGCAGTTTGTTAGACAAAGTTCAATATCTTGGTCCACATCATGGCACATCAATTCATATCATCTTGCAATTGGAGTATGATGTTGGTAGATGTAAATGGATGTAAGATCTCATGTTTCATGTTCCCATTTGGTCTACACATAAGTTAGTGATGTTCTAAGGTTTGGCCAAGTAGAGACCGTGTATTAGTTAGTGTTTATGCACTTCAGAGTTGCATCTTATGGCATTTTATAGGCGTATACAAATTATCCCAATTCCCTAAACCCGTTCATAACAACCAAAACCACCAAAAGTGCTAGTTACTCACCTTTTTCAACTAGCCATTATTATTTGAAAATCCAAATTTATAAATCTTAACTAATGGACTTTTAGGATACCAAACCGACTCCAAGGATTTTCATTTGGCCTTATTACATCATTTTTAATTGAAAACACCCATCCTAAACTTGGCATCCTACCCAAGCCCATATTATCAATTTTGATCCTATGGTCCTTACTAGGACCATTAGGACTTATATCAAATTTATTATTTTCTTTACATTCAAATGCCATAATTGGCCTTAAAACTTCATAATTATGTCATCTTGACCTTTTACCCCATTGTTCATGCCTTAATGGCTCCTTGTATCTTCTTTCTTGATCGGGTGCTCCTGGACCATACTCCCCCCCTAGAAAAATTCTCTTGTCCCAAGAGAATAGGGGCTTTGTCTTCACACCTCACATCCTTCTAGATGGTCCCTTGCTCTTCTCCACCATATAGGGCATCTATTGTGATAAAAAATCTATGTGAGTTACATCCTTTCTTATTGTCTTACAATGCATCAGTACTCAAAAACAAATTGTTTAGTTGTTGTCTAACATAGTCATTCTTGATTATTGTTGCATCATTTTTATTGATTTCTTGAGGTCCAAATGACCCCCTATCCTTCTCACAAATGATAGAGATTTATTGCATCATTTTTACTAATTTCATGATCACCTCAATAAATTAGTTCCTTGCATATCATTCACCAAGGAGATTGAGTCCAACAACCACTTACTGTTCCTTGATGTCTCAATCCTCAAAAAACTAGATGGCTCCCTAGGTCATCGGGTTTTTCGTAAAGCCACCCACACTGACCTTTATCTTCATGCTTCCTCTGACCACCACCCCAACCAAAAGGTTGGCATCCTTAAAACCCTTGCTTTAAGAGCATATATCAGATTTGTGATGATGATAATTTAGACCATGAGTCAAGTTTTCAAGTGGAACAGATATTTGGAAAAACAAATCTCCGGAGCTTTCCACTTGGTGAAATCCCTCTTTCTTCCTCCTTCAATCCTCTTCCCTCTCCCCCTGAGGCTTCCCTAATCCTTTCCATCCCCTATGTAGCAGGTATCTCCCACAAGATCTCAAAGATTTGGGGTAAAAAGGTGTTCTGGTTGCCTTCAAGCCCTTGTCCACCTTAAGGAATTGTGCTCCCCCTATCAAAGACTTCAAAGATGTCTTTTTAGATTCAGAGGTCTATAAGATCACGTGTTCTTGTGGTACTCCCTACATAGGTGAAAGCAATCATTCCTTCAACACCAGAATCAAAGAGCATGTTGTCAATATCAAGCACGAGCGTGTTCTCAAGTCTACATTAGCTGAGCATTCTTCTTCCACTAAACATCACATTTGTTTAGAGGATACTCAAATTGTGTTTAAGGAGGACAACTTCCTTAAAAGGAAGCTCAAGGAAGCCATTGAAATCAACAACCACCCCTCTAATCTCAATCGAGATGGAGCTTAAGCATTTCTTGGCATCCTTTGTTATCTTCCCTTAGAAACCTCCCTCGTTTTGACCCATCTTCCTAGTCTTGTCAGTTTAGTCCTTCTACCACCTTCTGTTGCGCTCCTCCCATTCCCCCCTCCCTTCCCCCCTACATTTTCCCTTTGTCCTTCCTGCTTGGGGATCTTCCTTGGCCTTTTGTTTGTTACACCCCCCCCCCCCTCCCAACCCTGGCCCCTTCCCCTTCCTAGTGTGTGGTGCTTCTCGCCTCTCTCTTCCATTCTTTTGTTTTTATGCATATGCCCATATACTTATATAGTTTCTTATTCTTGGGCTCACACACGCGTGTGCACATGCACATACACATGCACGCACACACATCTATTATTTGAATTTGTATTCATATATTTTCTTATTTGTATATATACACATGCATACATACATGTCTATATGTGTATATATATATATATATATATATATATATATATATATATACTCACTTTTATTTCTTTGTATTGTTTTATATTCATTGGTATTTATATGTTTTTGCATTTTGCTTGTATTTGCCCCTTCTTTTTGGCTTTATAGACATTTATGTATGCTCTTATTTAATTTCTTCAATTTTTAATTATTTATTCATTCATTTATTTGCTCTTTCTTATATAGACACCCACATTTATTTATTTTTATGTTTTTCGAGATATTCTTGTATGCACCTATTTAATTTTTAGTTTTTTATATATATTTGCTCTTCTTGTTATATATATATATATATATATATATATATATATATATATATATATATATATATATATATATATATATATATATATATATATATATATATATATATTTATAATTTTATTTTTATTTTTTATGAGTTATTCTTGTATGCTCCTATTTATTTTTTATTTTTTATATTTATTAGTTCTTTTTTATATATTTACTTCCTTTTGATTTTAATTATTTTATTTTTCGCTTATACTTTGGCCTTTTTATTCCTTATTATATTTTTTGTTTGTTTATGTTTAATAATAATTTATTTCTCCAAATATCTTTATATTTATTTTAGTTTTCTCTTTTTATATATATACATATATTTGCACTTGTGTGCATTTTTATTTACTTATTGTTTTTTAGTTTTAATACTTTGGTATTTATTTATTTGCACTTTCGTTTATTCCCTTTGCCTTGTAGTATGATCTAACATGTAGTATGATCCAAAACGTTGATGACAAAAAATTCTATACAATCTAATCCAGAAACTGATATAGCATATGTATGGATTGTGGAAATCTAATAGATTCAATTACAACATTTTTTTTTGGAGAAACTTGGCCGCTATTGGCCTACTAGATGATTTTTTAGTGGACTTTTACTAGATGAAATCCAATGAATGGAATTGGAATATGGGTAGAGTAACCATGCTCTTCCCATGAAGGGTGCACACAAATTTATCTTAAGTAATTATAGACATTTTACAATGGCAATAAGAAGTATAGTGTGATGGCTCAATTGCGTTTAAAATACTCTTATCTTTTGTCAAAATTTTAATATTTTATCATAAATTTGACAATCTTTTACACATCAAAATATCTATATTAATTTTCTAAATAAGCCGCAATTGATATTTTATAATTTTAAAATATTCTTTGTTTTGATTGAAGCTATTATCTATTTTTATATTTTGTACTTATTAAATTTGTGTTTATTTTTATTTTTATTTGTTATAGAGGAAGATCACAAGTAACTGAACACATTCCATTAACCACACACTCTATGCACCCCCCAATTACTAATTTTGAAGGAGCTCCATAATTGATCCATTTGTGCACCGCTATTGGGACATTTGTCCATAAGTACTGGCAATTTTGAGTGAATAGTTATTGGTGCCTCTTTAAGTGGGTATCAGGCAACAACTTGAAATGACCACTTTTTGATCCTTCACTCCATGATCTATACAAGGAGTTTCATTAATGCCTAGAAGCCAAGAAATATTTTTTAAGGTGTCAACTCACATGCAAAGACAACAAAAAAAGATTGTGACATAAGAACTTTATTAATATCTCTATATGTAACCATCAATACCTCTTTTAATAAAGCCAATTAATTTACTCACCATGTCCTCATCAATATTTCTAATTAAAGACATGAATTTCTAGACAGATTTATTTTCAAACATCTTTAGTATAAAGATAGAGACATTCTATTTATAAAATTAGACTTTAAACTAAATTTTATACTCTCCGCTGCCTACGTTCTCTGTCATAAGTATGCAAGGTCATAGTTTAAATATTTTTTTTATTTTACTCTCCTCCAACTATATTTATTGTCATAAATTTCTTGTACATATGTAAGGTTATTTTAAAATATTTTCATTTTCACTATCATAGATTTCTTGTACATATTCAGAATTAAATTTTAAATATTTTTTTTATTATTATTCTTATTCTTTTCTTATATTCACTGTCATAGGTTTCTAGCACATATGTAGAGTTAAAATTTTAATATTTTTTATTTTCACTCTCCCCTGCCTACATTCACTATCATAATTTTCTTGTATATATGCAGAGTTATATTTTATTCTTATACAGAGAGAATGATTAAGCAATAAGCCAACAAAACAACATACAACAGCCACAAAACAAGTACAAAACAACAAGAGGAAACACTAAATCTATCAAAAATAGCCTGGAATCATATTCTACCCAAGTCAAGTGTTTGACTCTGGCATTTAGTATCATCACTGCTTCATCTGAAAATATCACGGTTTCTGGTTTACCTTAACACTTTGCAGAGACTCGTCCCTCTCTTTTATAAAATCCAACCAGAGTGAGGGAGATCTCCAAGGACCCAAGATTCAAACAAATAACCTCTAATTGACAAGCACTCGCCACTTACCAATCTACTTGATTGTCTCTTTTGTTGTCTTTTTAAATAGCCAACTACTTGAACCTAATGTTTCAGATCTCAGCTATCAATGCTATTAATATGTGTAGTAGAAAAAGATGTGAAAATACCACTCTTTTAACCTCTAAAGTATGATAGTCAATTGTCACATTGCATTCTTGAATTTTCTTGCATCCTTAAATTTTCTTGTATCAATAATTGAACATTAACTTGTTATACAGGAGAAGGGTACTAGTAGTTGTTATAGCTAACTTAGCACAGTCAAAGCTCTTAAATGGTACATCACAATTTTTTATTGGTTGTCTTCAAATACAGCTTAACTACTTATAACTATTATTTTTACTTCTTACTAATTTCCCTCTGTTTTTTTCCTCCTCTACTTATAATCTGCAAATTACAGAATTTTTTTCAGTCATATTCTAAATATTTTCTTTTGAAAATCCTCAATAGCAAGGATGCCTCTATATTAGATTGAATCCATCCCTATAAAACCTTAAAAAACAACTTAATGCTAAACTTCAATATGTGTAATAAATGTACATTAACCACAATAATTATATTGCAAGAAATTAGAATATATTAAGTTTTAACCCATAATATTTCTCTTTACATGAAAAGAAAACTCCTAAATCTTCTGTGCAAATCCACAAGGTAAATGGAGAAACCCAATAAACAGCACTGATTGTCTCTTTTCTTGTCTTTTGCATATCAATCACTAAAGTTGAATTTGTCTTGTACTCTCATAAAATATAGAAACAGTTACTCTACATCCAGCTTGCACAATGTCCTTTTCCTGGTGAACAATTCTTTCAAACACAAAAATACAAAACGAAACTAACAACATAGTACAGAAAAAAGACCTTTCGGCCTGCAACTGCTCCACTTTCTGTGTCCTTATCCAGAAAAGTAAGCCTGATAGACAAAAAGCTTTATGTGCATTGTGGACCCAGTCATAAAATCAAATCAGTGTTGTTTTTTTAAAGTTTGGATGCACGTTGTAATTCATATTTATATCTTTAAAAGTCTTAAGATTGGCACTCTTCACACTAGACCGCATGGTTAACATCATCATTATGGATAACATCAAGAACAATACAAATCTATAATATTTGTTTATATTGGATGAAAAAAATTACAATCAAAACATTTATTAAAATGAAGAAAGAATTTGCTTATATCTCTGCCTTATCATTCATTTCCACTTTTTAAAATTGAAAAATATCAAGTGCGTTTTTCAGTCAACAGCTTACCTGTTTAAAGATCATAATAACATCAGAAAAGGTCAGCTTATGACCAAGCATATAACATATTTTTTAATATGATTTTTTTAAAAACAAAGCATGTTTGATAAGGCCTCTGTATTTTCAAATTAAAAAAAATTGTCTTTTAACTTTTACCAAATAATTGTAAAAGAGGAAGAGATGAATAGTTGTGCATTCTAATTTCATCATCTTGAAATCAATCTCCCCATGTAAAACGACTCTTAACTTTTATGGTAGCTTCTTTAGTTATCATTATCAATTTCACCAATGTGTAGTAGTAAAAAGTGTGAAAATAACACTTTTTAATCTCTAGCTTATGAGTCAATTGTCTCATCTTATTTTGAAACTTTCTCGTATTGATAATTGAATATTAATTTGTCATATAGGGAACACTTGTTTAACCTCTAGCCTATGATAGTCAATTGTCACATCTCATCCTCAAATTTTCTTGTACCAATAATTGATGTTAACTTGTCATATAGGAGAAGACTAGCAGTAGTCATTATAGCTAACTTAGTGCAGTCTAAGCTCCTAAACCTTACACCAGAATCTGAGAATTTTTTATTGATTCTTTTTGTATGTAATGTTAGTGCTTAAAACTATTGTTTTAGCTTCTAGAATGGAACACTTTTGTAACCTCTGGCCTATGATGGTCAACTGTTACATCCCATCCTCAAAACTTCTTGTACTAATAATCAACATTAACTTGTCATATAGGGTAAGGGTGTTAGTAGCTGTTATAGCTAACTTTCTACAGTCTAAGCTCCTAATGCTACAACAGCTTTTGATGATTTTTTATTGGTTGTCTTCATAAACAAGTAGTTATGTTGTGGGATGTTGTACACACATTTTTAACCTATAGCCTATGATAGTCAACTATCACATTCCATACTCTAATTTTCTTTACCAATAATTGAACATTAACTTGTCATATAGGGGAAGGATACCAGAAGTTGTTTTAGCTAACTTCACACAATCCAAGCTACTAAATGATAGTCTTCTTATGTGATGTAAGTGCTTATAGCGATTGTTTGGGCCTCTAGGTAGTTGTAAGTGCTTATAGCGATTGTTTGGACCTCTAGGTAGTTGTTATGCACACAAGGTTCAAAATGAGTGGTCATTTTGAGTTGATGTCTCATAAATATTTCATATTGTTCCTTAATTGTTTGCTTCTACCACCTAAAAATTTACACAATTGATCTAATTCTGCTACCAATAAAGTTGTACAATAGATCTAATTACTAACCTTTTTTCTAACTACTGAATATACCAATAGAAACTATTGAGCCTTTAATTAATAAGATTCAATGAATAATGAATAATAATTGAACATAAGCTATAACTAACAACTTCCCCTGATCGAAATTTCTGATCAGAAATCTCTCAATTTTTCTATTATAAAAATTGACAGTACAATATTTTAATTCCATTTTGGGCCATTTGGGTCAGAACTATGGCATTAAATCTTTTTTAGTACCAGTCCTACAATGTTGTTTTTGGGTTTCAGAATGAAGTCCTGACAATCAATTTTTACTGTCAACAGCAAAATGCAAGAAACGTGATTGTCTGCAGAAATAATTATTATGTTTCTCACCATGGTTGGACAAGAGCCATTTGCAGTGTAAGGTTTGCAGCAGCTTTTTAACAGAGATTAGATTTTGAATTTCTAGACAATTTAAAAGCCATATATTTCGCACTCATTTTATTCTGACAATAGCTGAGAAAGCGATGCAGAAAAAAGTCACACCAGAACTTTTTTATTCATGGCTGCCTCCCCCAATAGAAGTTAAAGCCTATTTTCGAATTCTCAGAAGTTGGAGTAACTGTCCTCATTTTCTATGATGAAAGCTTACTCTGTGTCTGATATAGGTAGAACAGGAATCTGCTGTAACGTTTGTGTGTACTTACATTAAAAGAGATGGGCCATCTCTTTTATGAGTAAAACAGAGTATATGGTGCCCACATTAATAATCATTAAATAGAATTATTCTTTTCAACAAATTATTTTAAAAAATTAATAAATTGTCTGGTTTGTTGATGTATGAGTACGCTTCAAACACATAACTTAATATATATTAAATCTGAATTGCATCATCAGATAACTAAAACGCCTTTAACCATTTATCTTAAAATCAGAAGATATCCTTTTGATAACCAGAACCACAGGAAAAACCAAAGATCTGTTTTGGAAAGCTTGCATGACTCAGTTATCTCTGAAAACCACATTCAATCAATTTTCCTACATTGATTCCTAAACAGGGTTGAAATCAAAATTGTATCTTGTTATTCAAACATTGTCATTCAGAGCAACATGAGTACAACCACAACTATATGTAATATACAGTGATCAGTCTTTTGGGGCAGTACACATTCTTCCAAATGGATCTCTTTTTTAGAAATCTCTTTTTTCTCAAAGTTATTCTTCTAGACTAGGAAGAGTGTACAGATGACAAAGATTCTTATTTCTTGGGATGAGTTCAGAATAAAATCTTGATAATTCAAGATGCTATATAAAGCCAATTCCTATTTCCAAGTCTACTTTAGGCTGGTTTGTGATTAGATAGGTCAAAAATTTTAGTTTGGGCATTGTATAATTGAGTCAGTCCAATACCCAAGTTAGTAGTTTAAGGGGAAGTTTTGAGGGTGGGTCAGAAACTTTCTAGGGGATTCAGAGTCTCATTTTCTTAATGTTTGTTTTTCTTTTTTGTTTTTTAGTTCTAAGGCTTTTCAAATTATTCATTTTGGATAATTTTATCTTTGTAGACTATTTCTTTATCTATTTTTATTCTAGTGTACGACTTATATGGACATTTACGTTATAGAGTGGTATTTCTACTTCACAAAATAGTATATTTATACCCATCATTTTGTTTATCTACAAGTAAATTGCCAATTCAAAATCAACCTCAAACTTTTGAATAGAATTAGAAAATATTAAATTCAAATTATAAACCAAAGGTTGAAATCTTCAAATCATTAATCCATAATTTCAAATACAAAATCCAATTCATAATCAAACTTTATAATCCAACCTCAAACACACCAATCCCAAATCTATTTCTTAAGCATTATCCACTAAACATCAATTTAAAAAACTAACGTGTAAGAAACTATAATAAAAAATTAAAATAATATTGCTAACCAAAGGTGTAAACCATCATCCCATCATAATAATCCAAATTTGTGCATCCCAATAAATCATCAAAAACATAATTCACCAATTTAATCACAAATCCTAATAAAAAAATTGAAGGTAATCAAGAAAATCCCAACTCTCAGGTCATCTAAATCGGTTGTTAATCCCCACATCTTGATCTGAATAATCTAATATAACCCTAATGCACACATGTCTAAATCAAAACCCATAACCAATATCAAGATTTTAAATCTAATCACTTCCTATCTTTGATATTAATAGGCCCATTCTATCTTTCTAAGCTAGATTGGAAACATATTTATTGAGTATCATACTTCTTACATATATCTTTCTATCTCATTATGACAAGATCATAAAGTATGATAAAAAAATGTTGATGAAGAAAAAAAATCATAATCTTATCAAAACAAAATTCAAACTAAAACTTGTTGATGGCTTTCCAGTAGAATTTTTCCAAGAATTCTGGGATATTGTTAATTAGGATTCGCTTGAAGTGGTTCGAGAATCATATACTAACAAACAGATGCTCTAGGTCTTGAACTCTACTTTCCTAGTTCTTATTCCAAAAAAGGATGGGGCTAATTAGTTGGAGTTCTTTCAACCTATTGTTTTGTGTAGCATGGGCTATAAAGTGATTACCAAGCTAATATATAAGAGGCTTAAAATGTGGCTCCCCACTGTTATCTCAGATGAACAAGGAGGCTTTGTTGTAGAAAAACAAATTCTGGATGGGGTGATTATTGCTACTATGGCCATCCATTCTATGGTTGTTTCTAAAGAGAGATATATGTTCATCAAACTGGTTGGATATGGCTAAAGCTTATGATAGAGGTAAATGGGGTTTTCTTCAAAATATTCTTCTAACCTTTGGCTTTAGTTTAGAGTGGATGAGCTATACTATGAGTTGTGTTACATCTGCATCCTTCTCTGTTCTTCTCAATGGTGAGCCTTATAAGTTATTTGGTGCCTCTAGGGGTCTTCGCCAAGGAGACCCTCTCTCTCCCTATTTGTTTATTATTATGGCAGAGGGCCTTGGTAGATTTATTAAACCATGGGTGTCTTAGAATTTGATACATGGTTGGTGACCAATTAATGGGCTACCTACTCTTTCTCATCTTCAATTTGTTGATGACACTATTCTTACTAGAATTGCTCAGATCCAAGAAGCTAAGGCCTTTCGAGAAACCTTGGACATTTATTTGTCTACATCAAGTCAAAAAATTAATGATCATAAATCCTCCATATATTATTTTTAATACTTTGGAGCCTATTCAATGGAGGATCGCTAATATCTTGAAATTATAGATTGGGTTGATCCCTCTTATTTACCTGGGCATTCCTATTGTTGTGGGTAGGCAACCAATGCTCTTCTGGCAAAAATTTCTTGATAAGTTGCGACAAAAGGTTAATAATTGGACTAATTGATGGCTTTCTATAGTTGCTCAAGTAACTCTTTTGCAATCTATAATTTAGGCTCTCCCTATTTATAGAAGCATGGTTCAGGCGGCTCCTATGTATTTTCTTAAGGAATTTGATGCTCTCTCACACCAATTTCTTTGGAGCAGTAATTTGCAAAACTCTAAATGGAGTTTAATTAGCTGGGATAGAGTTTGTAGGCCCAAGAAGGAGGGAGGTCTTGGTCTTTGCTATGCTATCTTGAGTGGCCAAACTCTTGTTGCTAAGCTTTATTGGTGGTGGTGTTCCTATCATAATCAACTCTAGGCCCGTATTACCACACATAAGTATTTCAAAGGAGTTGACCCTTTCAATGTTGATCGGCTTCCTCTGGAGGGAAGTGGTTATGTGGTTTGGCATATTCTTAAGACTGGTGCTTTATTGGTTAAAAAAGGCATTTTCTAGATATGTGATAGAGGCTCTAAGGCTCTATTTTGGATTGATTCTTGGGATAGTAATTCTTCTCTTTTGTCCATGTACCCACATCTGCAGGCTCTCTGTAATTCCTTTCTTGCTACTAGTTAGGATAAGGTGGCACATTCTAAGACAGTTCATAATTTGCGCCTTGTTGTTGGATATAGATGGAAGAATTCTTCTAATTGGTCACCACGTGGTTCAAAGAGAGATCATCACAAGCTTTCTTAGATTTTGGCTTCTAGGGAGTGCAGCTCCTTGATAGGTCCTAATGTTTTGGCTTGGGGTGGTGCCTTGTCCAGAAAATGTTGTGTGTCTGCAGGGTACCTGGAGCTTACTAGGTAGTTGTTTGGAGATGTTGAGGTGCCTTGGTGGAAGCAGGTTTGGAATAAATCTTCTTGGTCAAAGTGTAATTTTTCAATGTGGTTCGTGGTTCACAATCGATGTCATACCTGGGATAATCTTTGCAAGCATGGATTTCAAGGTCCCTTGATTTTTGTGTTATGCAACAATGGTAAAGAGTTTGTTCCCCATCTTTTCTTTCAATGTTTTTTTGTTAAGAAGATATGGCACTTTTGGTGGAATTCTTGGGGCCGCCCCTACTGGCATGTTTCTTCTTTGTCTAAGTTTTGTGATCGAATGGGATATTCCCCTTCTAAAGATTATTTGCTTCAGGTTGCTTAGGTTGTTGGGCCTAACTTGGTTCTTTGGCGTGTTTGGCTAGAGAGGAACATGAGGATCTTTTAGGATGTTAGGAATGGGGTCATGCATCTATGGTGGAAAATTATCCACTCTCTCTGCAAGATAGTTTTGGCTAAGTGTGAGTGGAATCGCAGTATGGATCCTGGTGATGTTGTTATATGCAATTGCCTCAATGTTCCTCTTCGGGGAGGGTTTCCAGTGGTTGTTGTTTAGTGACATAGTAGTAAGACCATCCATCCTTTGCAGAAACATGTCAATCGTGAGGGGCATTAGAATCATATGTTTGGAGTTCTCAAAGTCAACACATATGGTCCTTCTCAAGGGAATCCAAGACCTACATGCATTGGGGGAGTTGGTCGAAGTAGTTCTGGTGAAGTCCAATTTATTTTCTCTATGTATAAGATCTTCCATTTTGACGCGGTCAAGGATGGTGGATCCAATGAAGGATAGTCCAACCTTGCAACCAATTACCAACACAGCGGAACAACACAACACAAAAATTGTTTCAACTCAATTTTCATTAACATGCTCAGTTGTAAGACCTTCCGAGTTAGGGCCAATTACAATCAGAAATAATTCTGCAAGATTAAGAGAGATCCAAGCCACCTCTAGCTAGTCCAGTTCTGAAACAGATCAACAACTGATGAAAACCCTAAGGCAAATCTGAACTTGTGCTTACAAGCCACCAAGCAATCTCCTTGTCTCCAAGCATGCAAACCACTAGCTCTGCTATGACAACTAATCTTCAAGATCTCGTAGGATCCAAGTCTACACTATCTTTTCCACAACTTCATTTTTCATCTACCACCCCAGACTCCCTCTAAACAACTACCCAAACACTCCTTGAATATTAATCTTCAACCACAAGTCGTCTGGATGACATAATTAACTCCTACAAACAAATATTAAATGCAATATGGGTTGGCTCTCAAATAGCCTTACAATTACTTAATTTTCCATGTCGGCCTCTAGATCTACATAGGAGAATGCAATGAAAGATACCAACAATAAATACACCAAGTCGATCAACTAAATCACCAAGAACTCCAGTCAGTAAACTAGAACTACCGAGCGTCAAAGAAATAACCAAGCACCAGTGAAACAACTAACCAAGCCAAGAAACACCATGCAATGCAAGCATCACCAAGCACAAGTTCCATCGAGTACCAAAAGCCTCACCAAGTTCCTTCAGCAACTGAGCTTCCTTCAATAATTGAGACCATCGATTAAAGCTATAATCGAGTACTAAAGAACCAAAACAACACACCACCATGTAGATTCATCGAGTACCCTAGAATGCCCCTGCATCACATTCTAATAATTGCATGGAGGCTCTAGCCATCTTGTTTGTTGTAGAGAAATTTTGTGTGCATGACTGGTGCAAGCTTATTTGTGAGATTGATTCTTAGGTGGTTGTGAATTTTCTAAATAAGCAAGAGCTTGGGGATGTTAGTTGGCACTTGGCTTTAGTTATTAATCAGATTCTACAGTTATGAAGGTCTATTGACTCTATCATTTTTACACACATTCCTCGAGAGTGGAATGGTGTTGTTGATAACCTAGCTAAATGGGCCTCAATTCACATGAAGGACTGGAATATTGTTGATAAGAGGCAATTGCCCCTGATTTATCTCAAGTTTGTGATAAACTTGTTGATCAGGATAGGGTTCTTTAGAGCTTTTTGTTAAGCTCCTTTGTTTTTGTTTCTCTATGTTTCAATAAATTTGTACCTCTCTTTTAGTTAGTAAAATTCAAACTAAAATTATAGACTATAAAAATTATTATCCTTTAACTTGATACACTAGGATACTCTCCAAATATGTGTCCTTTGAAAAAATTGGTTGGATTAGAATTATGATTTGGATCTTCTAATGTTACTAGTCTTATAGGATAATGTCTAATAGAAGATTTTAATTGTTTAAAAAATTTGACAACTAAGTGTCCTTTAGATAAAGGTATATTATTTTCTTTGTATATTCAGTTCTCAATTTGATAAAATTTATATAATTCAATTAGTTTGTCAATTATTTCTTTCTCTAGGATTAAACATTCTAATAAGGTGAAAAAAAGCAAGTAAATGGTCTTCTCCACTAGTTTTTTTAAAACTTACTAATAGTTCTTGAGGTTGGTGACATTGAACATGATGGGATGGCTATAAATTCATTTTTATTTCTCTTCTACAATGGAGTTTGACACTATGATCAAATTAAGGCCCAAACTATCCTTGTGAGCTAGGTTGGAAAAGTATTATTTGAATATAACACCTAAATTTTAGTTGGTCATAGAAGAAAAACACTTCTTACCTATCTCTTGCTATCTTATTCTAATGATATCATGAAATATGTTAGGAGATGTTGGTAAAACATTTTTACATAATCTTATCCAAAAAAATTCAAACTAACATTATAGATGTTAGCAATTGATCTTGTCATTCATCTCAATCTTCTTCTTGCTTGAAGCTAAGAACTAGCCTATTATAAATGCCTTAGGAAATGAACACAAAATGCTTTCTCTTGATGGATTTGCTACTTATCTCACAAGGGAACAAGCCAAGTTGGCACACATGGCCACATTGAAGTCTTTGAAGTTATAGACTTTCCTCTTCCAAAAGATCCAAATTCAAAGGCTTCATGTGGCAAAGGAGAGAAGCAAAATAAAGATCTTAAGTCTAATGAGAAAGCTAAATATTCTCCTACACAACATAATCCCGAATCCAATCCCCCTTCTAAACAGGATCATCTAAAAAGAAGTTAAAATGTGCTTATTGTAAAAGGATAGGACATGATGAACATAGTTGTCATGATAAGAAGATTGATGAAGTTGCGCACCTTTGGAAGAACAATATATTGGTGCCCTTATGTGTACAAGAGGGCATCGTTACTAATTTTTTAATTTTATTATAATGTAATACTAAAATTATCAATTAAATTAACACAAAGAAACCCATCAACATGTCCTCAGGGTATTTAGTTGCATCCCACTTTTGGGACATCTCAAGAATAGGGGACACCTAGGAGACATCCTAGGTCATCACCAAAATTGACCAAACTAGAGGAAAGCTCCCCAAAACACAAAGACACAAAGGAAGTCTGTAGGGAATTTCTTATCATTATGGAGATGATAGGGGACATCTATAACATGATCATCCTAGACAAAAAGTAATATTCCTAGTGTTTTGCGAGTTGGATTGACTATACATTACAATGCTTTTCCCATTTATAGAAATTTTATGCTATGTTCACATCATTTTAGGAAAGGGAAGCCAATTACAAGGATTAGGGTCATTGTTCCTCCAACACAGACTACTATAGAGCATGCATCAGCTTTATAACAATCAGTTTCTCAAGTAGAAGAGCTCAATGTCATTCCTTTATTTTTATTATCTTCTTCCTAAAGTTTGTCTAATATCTTACAATTTTCAAGCAAACAACATTATTTTGATTTGTAGGCAATAAAATGGATAATTGTAGTTCTAATTCTCCTAGCAAATATATTGGCTTTCATGCCTTTGAGGATCATTATTATTTCAAGGTTTTTGCCAATTTTACAATATAAATGTCTAGAAGAAAAAAACTCACTTTTTGAAGTGGCAACCATCTGTCTCTCAATCAATAAGTTATCTTTCAATTCAAATGACTTAACATAGTCATATTTTTCATTTGCCATAAATGGTGATTCCATGTGTGTAAATGTGTAGTAAAACAAGACATTTAATTAACAATTTGTGGTTGACAAATATCATGATAGAAAAAATGCAACAAAGTAAGGTTTCGTAGATGTTTAGTCTTCACTACATGAGATTGTGTGATTGTGGTGGTTGAACTGCAAATTTATGAGTGATAAGATTGAGGATTTAATGTAACAAAAAGTACTATTTAAATAAGATTATGAGGTAGTATATGGTAAGGTTCATGATAATAAAACATGCTTGGAATGATACTACCTTGAACCAACAAAATGTCAAAGATTAACCATGAATCAAGCAATCAACCTTTGGAAAGGGGCAAGGGTTAAAGTTAAGGAAACCCGTGACTAGGATTTCAATAGAGAAAATCATAGATCTACTCTACATGACCTCTCTATGTTCAAGATCAACAATTTGTCATGCCAGTAGTATAACCATTCAAAATTGAAAGCAATAGTTATTATCCCCTAAGAAAGGAAGCTTGTGAAGATCTATATATTATACTTATATTTCATCTTTAAAAGAAACAAAATGTACTAAAGTTTTATAATGCATATATGAATACTTTATCAATGTTATCAAATCAATATTTAAAATTTTCCTACATATTTTAATTTTTTCCTAATTTTTATATAGCCACCCCCTTTACTATCCCCAGGTGTCCCCAAAAATGGTTTGCAAACAAGAAGACTCAACGTGTTCCCCCGTCCCAAAAACTTGAAATAACATAAAATAAACATCGTAGGTGTAAGGGTATGAATGCTTTATAATATTATTATATTATTATCTGGAAATTATAATATAACAACTTAAAATATAATACAGCACAGTATACAAAATCAAGGACTCACACATTATGTTATTTTATATTTGATAGTTATTTATAATTTAAAAATTGCAAAATCATATTAGAGGAATTTAATCACAATTTTTATTTTTATTTTTATTTTTAAATTTTATCTGTCAATTTAATCCGAATTTCATCTTTGCTCAAAAATATTGGAATCGATCTATAATTATAATTCAGGGTGAAATAGTTTCATGTAGTCCAAATGAATAACTCCTCCACAACCATACTTACCTCTATAATACGTGCCAATACATGTTTTTTCGATCTTCCTTACTTTTGTTTCCTACTCTTTTGTGAATGAATCATATAACATGTACAACACACTCTGTTATGTCAATCCACATTGTATGATATATGGCTTAAATTTAGACCAGTTTGAAGCAGTGCTGGTACATGTATCATTCTCTATAATTCTATAAAGAGATGATTGGATTATATGATATAAAATTGATAAGAAAATGCAAAATAAAGCTATAAGAGCATAATAAACCAAAAGCCCTTCAAATGACCTGCATGTAAAAATTGGTACCAATCCAATTATCACGTCTAAACTACCTCAGGTTCATACACTACAAAATTTGTGCTAGTTGTACCAACATTGCCTTCTCACTCTTGCAACAAAATTAATCCACACAAGCAACTATATCAAATATCTATCAAAATTTGAAAGCTTTAAATTTTCTGATTATCAACCTCCCTATGAGCAAGATCAGGACGCTGGCATCCACCAGCAGAAGTTAAAATTACAAGCCTGCATACTGATGGACAGTCTCATGACAAATAGAAGCTCATAGTCCTTTCCAGTCATTGCATTGACCTGCTCACATCATGTCCTTTTAACTTCACAAAGTGCATCTTTGATTGTTGCTGAAATTTTGAAGTAGAACTCATCTTTCAGGAATCTAGAAACAGAAAGCTTGTCATCAGGACATTTGAAACCCCCCAATTGAGCACTTCATAAGAAATCTCTTCTTCCATCTCTATTGACATTTTAATTGAACCCAAAGCAAAATGTGTATGGATTGAAGGCAAATGTCAAAATCCTAATTGGAGAGAATATGTCGAAACTACATGCGGAATCGGGTTCGGGTGAATAGAACTAGATGTGGCAGGTCATACATGTTGAAATAGGGCCTAGATAAGCGAGAAATTGATGCAATTTATGGCACTACATTAATATATAATACTATTATTATAATTATAAAATTAATTATTCTAAATTGTAACATATTACAAGTCACTACCAATACATGTTTCAAAATAATCACTTCATAACCAAGATTCAAAATACTTGAGTCAAAGCTTCATAATTTATCCTTTGATTGAAGTAAATTATGATAGTGTATGTATTCTTTTAGCCTTTCTTTTGCTCCTTGAAACTTTTTTTTTCTTTATAGTGTATGCCTTCATATACACATGTTCGCTAGACTAGGGTACACACATCTTTCTTTCTTTTTTTCTTTTTTCTTTTCTAATAGTGACCTTTTCACCTATCACCTGCGTCGACTCCTCTCCCCCATGAGCTTTCTTGAGGGGGATAGTGACCTTTTCACCTTCCAGCTACGTCAACTCCTCTCCCCCATGAGCTTTTCTGAGTGTAGCCATGTTACCTCCATGTTTGATCTTCTGACCAAGGCCATTTGGGAGTCGACTTTCCTTTCCATCCCCCATCGCCCTATCTTCAAATCTAAATGTTGGAACACTTGCCCCATGAATTGTTGGTACGACGATGACCGTAAAGCTTTCCACCATAGATTACATTCGGCCTTTGAGTCCCTCCCTTTAGATTTTGTTGATCTTTGTTACTCCTACTGTCGGTTTCTTCGCGTGAAGAAACATTCCTTCATTGCTTCACAGTGCAAAGCCTTGTGTAACACACTTATCTAGGATCCTAAGCTCTTTTGGCGTACCTTATTCCCACAGCAGCCCCCTCTGCCCTCCACCATTGACCTTGCCTCCCTCATCTCCCACACCTCTACTCTCTATGACATCTCGGGCCAACCTTCTCTCCACCTCATCCCACCCCCTCACTACCATATCTTTACCGCATCTAGCATTCATGAGGCCGTCAAATCTATGAGATGCAGTAGAGCAGCCGACAAGGATGGTTTTCAGGTGGAGGTCCTTAAGCTCGGTATCACGGTGCTAGGCTCTTATCTTCCCACACTCTTTAATAGAGTGGTTTGCGCTGGCTTCCCTAAGGCTTGGTCGAGACATCTGATTCATCTGATCCACAAGACTAGATCAATCTCGAACCCCGGCAACTACAGAACCATCATGATTGGGCATACCTTTGCCAAACTCTATGCCACAACATTGAACACTATTCTTTCTTCACAGCTTGACAGTTGGGCTGCAGGGCTAGAGGTCAAGCCGGTTTCTATGCAGATTACCAAACCATGGACCACATTTTGACATTACAGGTGATCATTGAGGAGGCTCGCTATCGCTCTACAAAAGTCTATTACTGCTTCATTGACTTCCATAAGGCATTTGATTTTGTCCCCAGGTGGCCCCTTTTCAGAGACTTGGAGACATTGGGATATCTGAGATTCTTTTGACTGCCATTATGAGACTTTACGAGCATGTTGAGGGCAGATTCAGGACATCGGAGGGCTCCTCAGACCCTATTCAGAACACTATTGGGGTGAAATAGGGATGCCCTCTTTCCCCCACCTTATTTGGCATCTACATTGACGAGCTCGAGGGCTTCATCAAATACTCGTCTCTCCCAGGTGATGGCTGCCATTTACACCAGGTCTTAGTTTCCATTCTTCTTTTTGCTGATGACATGATTCTCTTAGCCTCCTCACCTGAGGGTCTCCAGAGAATTCTTGATATCTTGGCCTCCTTTTGTGATTTTAGATAGCTTGTTGTTAATCTGGGGAAGACACGGGTCATGGTCTTCAATTGCTTGAAGACCTCTCATTTACACTTCTACTTCCAGGGACAGGAGATCGAGATTGCCTCCGCATACATATACCTCAGAGTTAAGTTTTCTGGTCCTCACTTCAATTTGAGACCTGCTATTCAGCCCAGAATCAATAAAGGGATGGGTTCCCTCGCCCTGATCGAGAGACAATGCTTTAGACACCACTTTCAGGACACCTCGTCCAAGTTATCCCTCTTGGATTCTCGAGTTAGACCTACTGTACTCTATGGCTCTATTGTTTGGGGACCATCTCTTCTTGATTCCAACTGGGCCTCTATTGAGCGTATACAGACTCTCCTCCTTCGGCATATCATCAAATGTCATCGTACCACATCCCACGACATCATCCTAGCTAAGTTCGAGGCTCATCCCTTTAGGTTAGGAGCCATCTTCGACCTAGTTTGGTTTCTTCACCACCTACGTTGCTTCACAGACTCTTCGGATGAATGGAGTAGATACTTTTACCTCGCCTATTGCTCTTCTGTTGAGCTGGCTAGATTTGACACCTCCCCTAGAGCTCATTGTTGGTATGCTCAGGCCACTTCCCTTTTGGGTTCCATCGGGATTGATATTGATCACCTACCCCCCTTTCAATTTTCTTTGGATGCTCTGGCTCATCTTCTCCCCTCCAAATAGGAGTTGAATGAGCATGTCAGACTTGACATCTATAGGCAGTACATCATCTCGACCTGGACCAACCCTAGTGGGGGCTTACGTCTGAGGATGGCTTTTTATGCTGAGCACTTCTTACACATTCAAGATGGGATCATTGTTCGACCTAGATATTTATCATAGTGTTGGTGCCATGCTCTTCGGATCGCGCTGGGATCATTCAGAGTTGGCTCTCACCGCCTACGAGCATAGACTGATCATCACATTGATAGAGAGGATCACATTTTTTGTTTATGCACATTGTCTGAGATTGAGATTGAGGCACATTTCATTTTTCGCTGCCCTATATACTATGAGATCAGAGGGAGATTCTATTGCTTATTCAGAGATTGCAGCTCCTTGACTTCCTTCTTTTGTTACTCTGACCAAAGTTGTCTGGCACTCTATTTACGGGAGACGGTATGGCTCCGTGACCAGACCCTGTAGCTTCTATTTCCCTAGAAGCAGGTCACCAAGTAGCTCATTACGGATTTCTTCTCGCCCTTGCCCCTGGCTTGGGGTGTGAAGCAGCCCTCATGTGCCTCCGCCATCAGTCACTCCAAATCCGTGAGACCTCGCAGTGCTTCTACCCATTAGCGGCAGACCACTAGTAGATCATGACGACGGATCCATACCCATATTCTTCCAGGTCACTATCCTTCTGTGTTGGATTTCTTTCTGCTCGGGAAGGACCCTTAGGCCTTGCCCTGTTGGTTCTTGGTTCTTTTTTCTCTTCTTCTTCTTATTTGGTTCCTTGTTCTTTTAGCATGTTCCCCCAACCACTGTTTGGTGGTCTGCTGGTTTCTTGCTGTTTTTGCTATATGATTCATGTCCCATAGACCCTTGTTGGTCTTCCGTTGGACATTAATAAATTTATCTTATCTTATCTAATGGAAGATTTTATATATCATCTAAAAAGAACTTAAAGATAGTCAGTACAAGAGCATGAGCCTTTAAGCTGAAACGTTTTCAGTTAAGAGTCAAAGACTGAGGGGTATCTATTATGTTACTCATTCTTTATGAGGTTGACGCCTTACTCTCACCAAGATTAACATGTATCTATTTCAATAAATTTGTCTCAATCCATGATCCTAGCCTCATTCCTTATAATGCCAAGGTCTTGCACTCATAACAACTTGATCCACGATAAACTCATTTAAAACTATTCAACTTCACCTATAAATCAAAAATCCATTAACAAACTCTTTAACATAAAATGCACATCTCCAACTCTAATATAGACATGTTATCAAAGGTGCAACTGTATCTTTCATCGAACATTTTTCCTTTCGCTCTAGAGGAAAATCTCAAATACCCAAATATTCATTGATTTGGCTCGACCCCCTCCCCCTCTGTCTATATGGATATGGGGAGAGGAACTCAACCGGCTATATACATTCATGCACTCGGTCGAGAAGGTTGAGGAACTCGACCGGATGGGAGATAGAGATAGCGCCGATAGGGCCCCTATATTATAAAGGGCAACCCAACCTATTGATTGCTCGACCAACCGGGCCCTATATATCTATAGGCCACCGGCCCCGGCTGCTAGTATAGTTATGTAACTGTTTAGGGAATCACCTTTATGCGACCTCCGGGGGTCGAGATGACTATCTCTATTAAATAATAGTGATGCTTAAGTGGCATCATATTTGATGATATAGATCTGAAATCTTAGTTATAACAAGGGACTTGCCAAGTAAGCTATTGTGAAGAAATGGGGAGTGAATTGAAATTAAAAAGTTGTTCTCGCTACTGAATCCTCTCCTCAATAGAAATATCAACATGTCTATACTAAAAAATAATGACACTGATGTGACATTATATTTAATATTACGAATCTGAAATCTTAGTTATAAAAATGAGATTTGTCAAACGAATTATGCAAAATAAAATTTTGAGAGGCCTCTAATTAAAATGCTCAACTACTGAATTCTATCCTCATAAAAGACAGGTGTATTAAGAAATAGAGATCTGCTCAGTAACATTTCCTCTGTCTTCACACGTAGAACTTTTCAAAGATAAGTTAATTGCAGCGAAACCATTCCTAAAATAGCAAATTTAACGTTTCTAAAACAGTCCATTGGGGTAGCACTGAAATCCCAATAATATAATACAAATCCCCTTGTGAGAGTTCCGTGCCCATGACGTGGGAACATATACAGATTTAACTGTTTTTGAAAGTTACGAAGAATAGATTAAAGAGCTGTGTGGACTGTAGTACATGGAATAACTGAAGTACAGACATATATTGAACGGGACGCCTTTTTCTCAACATAAAAGCTGGGATTTTTCAGAATCCCCATGCATATAGATCACAGCTGGTACATGAACACTCGAGTTGAGTGAAACAGACATGAATTGGAACAGTTAGAAGCCAAAAATGCAGGACAGAGATGTGAGACAGGAGAGAATATTATTGTCCTGGAATCCCATTAGCCAATGGGTATGGGCTGGATGATCAATTATACACGGAAATATCTGTCTTGGGTTTTGTGCTCTGCTGATTTCCCACTAAACAAATTTGTGTTCAACGATTGTAGTAAAACTGGATTGAAAAATGTGATGGCAGATCCATTTTGTTTTGAAAGTGCTTTTAGAGTTTCAATGGTGTCCACAAATGTGTAAACAAGGGGAATATGATTGTACACATTTGGACCAGATTAAAGTTTATCATGTTTACTGGTGTGGGTTTGATGATGAAGAAATCTATTTTATAGAGGAAGGTAAGTATGCTTATTATTTTTTAATAGGAATGATTGGATAATGTCGATGTCACCATCTCTTAGTTTAGTGATAGAGAATTTATGTTCTTGAAAAAAGGGTCACAAGTTCAAAATCTACAAAGGGTAATTTGTGTGCACCTCATTTGTAGCACACTTAGGTGTCTCCTCCAAGTAAGGGGTGGTCTCATATTACTCTAACCATATATAGACCCAAAAACATATGGCAAGTATTGTGGACTATAAAAACTCCTTTCCTTTCCCTTTCTTTTATGTATTTATATAGTGGAATACATCTAAATTAGAAGTCATCTTTGACTAAGTAAGTAGTTCAAATTGAATAAGTTTGAGTCAAATCATGGCGAAAATGTTCGAACAAGAAAATATGATGTTATGAGTTTGGGCCAAATTATTGTGAAAGTGTCTATTTCATAGAGGAAGATGATGATATTTATTTATTATTTTTTAATGGAAATAGTCACATTATGTAGATGTAAACGTATTTATCTTTCTATAACATATTACATGTAAATCAAAAATCATATTTCGACTAAGTACATTGTGCAGATTGTATACATTTGGCCTAGATTAATGTCCACACTATTTGTTTAGTGGTGTGGGTTTAGTAAACTTTCATTGAAAGATGTGATGTCGTGATATTGGAAGCCACATTTTCTTTTGAAAGTGCACTACCATCTTGAATGATATCCATAAACATCAAAGTTTGGGCCAAATTTTGATGGAAATAGTCTGATCATGTAGATGTGAGCATCTATGTCTTTATATAATGGAGTACAACTAAATCAGAAGTCATATTTCGACTAAGTAGATAATGCAAAATGTATACATTTGGCTTAAATTGATGTCTGCACAGTTTACTGTTAGAAAGTAAGGTCCACCAAGATAATTGAGAGGGGGGGGGGGGGGGAATCAGTTATCGGATAATTATAACTTTTATCATCTTCAACAACATTAAACCGTATAAGCAATATAATTACCAACCATAGAAAGATATTCATACACAATTACACAATAACACAAGATATGTTGACTAGGGAACCTCTTGATCAAAGAGTAAACCTCGGTGGGAATTATGCCTGCAAAAGATGCACTAATATGAATATTCCTTGTGAAAGGGTGGACTCTGTTAGGAGTTTTATGAAATACATTCAGTACATATGAATCCATGTTAGGAGATTTTGAATCCCTGTTAAAAGATTCTAACCCTGTTAAGAGTTATGGAAGACAGAAGGACCCACTGCCCAAACAGCTTCAGGGTAAGATCACTGAACTCACTGTCCAAATAATCTTTGCATTATTCAATAGAATAATATGTTACCCCTTCTCTAACTATGCCAAACCGCACTTACTGTTACATCAGATCTCAATCTCAGATCTCTGTACTTCGCATGTCTTCCTTCATAATTTCGCTCTCATACTTAGCTCTTTTCTTCACTTCATGCATCCCGCATCACATCTCTCTACTCTACAACAAGGAAAAACATTCCTTCCTTTATACCACACTCAAATAATTACAAATGAGTCGGCATACAATTACAAAATAAAATATTCCATATGTCACACCAAAATTACATAAAACTTTCGGCTTCCAAATACAATAAATCTTCACTCATGTGACTTCGAAGTTTGCACTGTCATCCATGTCACTATCAATGTGTCTCTAACTTCCCTTTAACTGCGCAAAGTCAGATTCCATCCCGATTAGGAGATATCATCCGATTGCCAAAAACTGCTACTCAGGAACACTGCCTGAATACTGCTTCCACCAAAATGATCATAACTTTCATGAATAAAAGAATTACTATCTGCGCTCTTAACCATAGACATATAACATATCAAAGAGTATATCCTCAACGTCGCATAGCTCCAACTGCAATATCCCACGTGCGCTATTCAAAACATTGTCTGCTTCTCTGCAAGTCTTCGGTAAAACACTGTGTTGACATCAATGACAATCATAGTCATGAATGCAACAATAACAGCTACAGAATGGGTGCCAAACACTTTAGCATTCATTCCTAACAATCTCCCCCATTAACATTGATGGCAACATAGATGAAAAACATCCAATGTTCCAAAAATCCAATACTGCAACACTGCTTCTTCAAATCCTCTATATCAATCAAATCTTGCTTCGTTATCCTGTTCAGTTCTCTTATATTGTTTTCTCATATTGTTTTTCATGCATACTTCTCCCCCATTGGCATCAATGACATAAATTTCATCACTATGTCAACAACAACTCAATGTTAAAAGACACTCTTCAGAAAAATACATTTACTAGAATCATCATGACTCAGCTCAGATACACATACTCCCCAGTAGAGGAAGTACCAACATCCAGTCCAGAAGAAAGATAGGGCTCATATATTACTAGACGAATGCAACCACTGCATCATTACTCAAAAGTAGGCTGGGGCATAACCCCAAGCATACCTCTCAGATACTCAAACGTATCCTTAGGCAAAGGCTTTGTAAATATGTCTGCTATCTGTTCCTTTGTGCTTATGTACTCTAGTCTGACTTCTTTCTCAGCAACTTTCTCTCTTACAACATGATACTTGATCTCTATATGTTTTATCTTAGAATGTAGTATATGATTCTTAGACATACTGACTGTACTGGTGTTGTCACATTGTATAAAAATAGGTTCAACAAATTTAATTCCAATATCCTTCAGCATCTGCTTCATCCAAATTATCTGGTTACAATTGTTTGCTACTGCTACATACTCTACTTCTATTGTGTTTTGTGAAATACAATTCTGCTTCTTACTTAACCAAGAAACTAATCTTCCTCCAAGAAAAAATGCTCCTCCACTAGTGCTTTTCTTATCATCAACATTGCCTCCCCAATCAGCATCTATATATGCACATAGGGTAAAATCATCATATTTTTCATACCACAATCCATAGTCCATTGTGCCTCTTAAATATCTCAGTATCCTCTTTACTGCTGCATAATGTGATTCTCTAGGTTCAGCTTGAAATCTTGCTACAAGTCCAACTGAATGTGCTATATCCGGTCTTGTGTGTGTCAAATACTGCAATCCTCCAATCATGGATCTGTATTTCTTATGCTCAACTGTCGATGTTTCATGTATGCTAGATAGCTTATGTCTGGTTACCATAGGTGTTCCAACTGGTTTACAGTCCTCCATTCCAAATCTTTTCAACAAATCATTCAAGTACTTTGTCTGACTTACAAAGATACCATTATTGTTTTGTGTTATCTGTAATCCCAAAAAGTATTTCATCTCACCAATCATACTCATTTCAAATTCAGTCTTCATTTCATCAGCAAATTTTTCACTAGCCTCATCTTCTCCTCCAAAAATAATGTCATCAACAAAAATAACTATAATCAACAAACCATTTTCAATTTCTTTTGTATATAGATTGCTATCAGCTGCTCCTTTAGCAAATCCTTAATTTAACAAATACTTGTCCAGTTTTGCATACCAAGTTCTAGAATCTAGGTGCTTGCTTTAGTCCATATAATGCTTTCTTCAGTTTACATACCATGTCTCCTTCTTGAGTCAAAGGAAGACCTTCAGGCTGCTCAATGTAGACTTCTTCTTCCAATTCTCCATTCAGAAATGCTGACTTCACATCCATCTGATACACTTTAAATTTCTTAAAAGCTGCATAGGCCAAAAACATTCTTACTGCTTCAATTCTTACTACTGGTGCAAAATTTTCTTCATAGTCAACTCTTTCTTGCTGTGAGTAACCCTTACATACCAATCTTGCTTTGTTTCTTACAACTTCTCCTTGTTCATTCATCTTGTTTTTGAATACCCATTTAGTTCCAATCACATTCTTGTCTTTAGGTCTAGGGACCAATTCCCATGTCTTGTTCTTTTCTATCTGATCTAGTTCTTCTTTCATAGCATTAATCCAATGTTCATCTTCACAAGCTTCACTAGTAGATTTAGGTTCAATTTGGAAAATCAAACATAAATGTACCTTATTTTGAGTCAGAACTCCTCTGTCCAAACTTCCAATAACTTGTTCAACAGGATGATGTCTTGATAAATACCTATTCGGTGTCATAGTCTTAGATCTTGCTTCAACTATATATTCTTCTCTAGATTCCTCTCTAGTTTCTTCAGCATGACTTTCATTCAACAATTCACTGTCAGTTTCATAGAATAATTCAGTAGTTTCAGTGTTAGGCTTGGGATGAGCTTCTTCATCAGATTCATAATCAAGCATTCTTTCCTGAATTTTAAACTTTTCATCAACTTTAACATTTGCACTCTCAACAATAGTTTTAGTTCTCTTATTGTAACATCTATATGCTTTGCTTTTCAAAGAATATCCAAGAAAAATACCTTCATCACTTCTAGGATCAAACTTTCCAATATCATCATCTCTCTTTATATAACATTTTGCTTCCAAAAATTCTAAAATACTTAACTGAGGGTGCATGTCCAAACCATAATTCATAAGGTGTCTTGTCTATGTCTACTCTGATTTGTACTCTGTTCATTGTATATACTGTTGTATTTATTGCTTCTCTCCAAAATGTCTTCACTAAATCATTCTCAAATAACATAGCTCTTGCTGCTTCAGTCACTGATCTGTTTCTTCTTTCTGCAATACCATTTTGTTCAAGTGTTCTAGGGGCTGAAAACTCTCTTAATACAATTCACTTCACAAAAAGTGTTAAACTCTCTAGAAGTAAATTCACCACCTCTATTAGAGCTCAAACATTTAATCTTCATTCCAGATTCATTCTCAACTTTGTTCTTAATGATCTTAAACTTATCAAATGCTTCATATTTTTCTTTCAAAAATGCAATCCACATCATTCTTGTAAAATCATCAACAAGAATCATAAAATACCTTTCTCCATAGAATCCTCTAGTCCTGGTAGGACCACTCAAGTCTATATGAACAATCTCCAACTTCTCTGCCGATGCGAACTTCTTACTAGGAAATGAACTTCTCTTCTGCTTAGCCATCACACATTTTTTGCAAATCATGTTAGTAGGCTTCATAATTTTTAAAAAATTCCTTACTGCAAGTGTAGTACTGACTTTCACAATGTTATCAAAGTTTATGTGACAAAACTTTTTATGCCATAACCAACTGTCAAACATGTCATCTCAGTAGGATTCAACTGAAATACATTATCTCTGGTTCTAGATCTTGTTCCAATTAGATTTCCATCTTTATCCTTTATCACACAAGTTTTCTCAGTAAACCAAACGTGATATCCCTTATCAACTAATTGTCCAACACTCAAAAGATTATGTTTCAATCCATCAACAAAGTAAACATCATCAGTATTAGTCTTTCCATCAAGAGTAATAGATCCTATACCTTTAATCAAACAAGGTGCATTGTTACCAACTTTAACAACTCCTCCATCATAATTGTTAAACTTTATGAACTTTTTCATATAACTAGTCATATGATGTGAACAACCACTGTCTATAATCCAATCAACTTTCTTTTCAAATTGGGAAACTAAGGCTTTTTCTTCCTTAACATTAGTTTTAAAATTTTCTTCTTTAATTGCTACAAATCCTATTTCATCATTATTCTCAGTATCACTTTCACTTAAAGTTCTTTCAATACTAGCTTTAAGGTCTTCATCATTAGCATAATAACATTCCTTAGATCTTCTAGGTTTGAAATTATTTTTGTACTACTTAAATCTTTTAGGACATTTAGATGCAAAATAACCATATTCTTGACAAGTCCAACATTTAAAAAATTTCTTACTGTCTGGTTCTCTTTTCACAAGCAAGGTTATACCTTTTTCAATTTTCTTATCTTTTTCATTTCTAGATCTACTACTGCTGGCATAATCTCCACTCACACTTATGCTTCTTGACAGTGTAGGGAGAATACTAAGAGCACTGAATGTTGTCTCCATTCTAGGTAAGTCTCCTGATAACCTCGGGTTCATCTCTGCTACTTCCAATCTTCCAAGAAGAGTCTCTCTTGTAAAATTTGTAGTACAATGTATAACTTATTCAATCATCTGTGTTGTCTGCTTAAATATAGGAGTCAATATCCTCAGAATTTTTCATATCACTTCATTCTCTGTCTTTGTTCCTCCACAAGATTTTATCCCTGCAACAATTTCTGACATTCTACCAATATAGCTTCTAACAGATTCATCTTCCAACATTCTTATATCTTCAAATGCACATATCCAATTATGTAATCTAACTCTTTTTGCATGTTCATCACCTTCAAAAGTAGAGTGCAAAGCTTTCCAAATTTCATGAGACTTTTTCAAACATTTTACCTGACTATATTTATTCTCTGAAAGTGCGGTCAAAAGTGCTTCTCTTGCAAGTATGTTACACATGAATAGATCTCTCTCATCAATAGAGCATGTCTCAAGATCATCTTCTTCAATGATAGTCTTATCATTCTTTGTAGTCAACCAATAACCTAGTCTTAAACATAGTAGATGTTTCTTCATCTTTTCTTTTCAGCTGTCAAAATTTACTCCATCAAACTTAGGGCTTTCTTTCTTGAAATTCACCATGGATCTTCTTAAGCTGTTAAACTTTTCTTTCAAGGACCTGCTGCTCTAATACCAATTGTTAGAAAGTAAAGTCCACCAAGATAACTGAAAGGGGGGGGGGTGAATCAATTATCAGATAATTATAACTTTTATCATCTTCAACAACATTAAACCATCTAAGCAATATAATTACCAACCATAGAAAGATATTCATACACAATTACACAATAACACAAGATATGTTGACTAGGGAACCTCTTGATCAAAGAGTAAACCCTGGTGTGAATGATGCCCAAAAAAGATGCACTAATATGAATATTTATTGTGAAAGGGTGGACTCTGTTAGGAGTCTTATGAAATACATTTAGTACATATGAATCCCTGTTAGGAGATTTTGAATCCCTGTTAAAAGATTCTAACCCTGTTAAGAGTTATGGAAGATAGAAGGACCCACTGCCCAAATAGCTTCAGGGTAAGATCACTGAACTCACTGTCCAAATAATCTTTGCATTATTCAATATAATAATATGTTACCTCTTCTCTGACTATGCCAAACCACACTTACTATTACATCAGATCTCAATCTCAGATCTCTGTACTTCGCATGTCTTCCTTCACAATTTCGCTCTCATACTTAGCTCTTTTCTTCACTTCATGCATACCACATCACATCTCTCTACTCTAAAACAAGGAAAAACATTCCTTCCTTTATACCACACTCAAATAATTATAAATGAGTCGGCATACAATTAGAAAATAAAATATTCCATATGGTACACCAAAATTACATAAAACTGTTGGCTTCCAAATATAATAAATCTTCACTTGTGTGACTTCCAAGTTTGCACTGTCATCCACATCACTATCAATGTGTCTCTAACTTTCCTTTAACTACGCAAAGCCAGATTCCATCCTGATTAGGAGATATCATCTGATTGCCAAAAACCACTACTCAGGAACACTGCCTGAATACTGCTTCCACCAAAATGATCATAACTTTTATGAATAAAAGAATTACTATCTACGCTCTTAACCATAGACATATAACATATCAAACAGTATATCCTCAACATCGCATAGATCCAACTACAATATCCCACATGCACTATTCAAAATGTTGTCTGCTTCTCTGCAAGTCTTCGGTAAAACACCGTGTTGACATCAATGACAATCATAGTCATGAATGCAACAACAAATGCTATATAATGGGTGCCAAACACTTTAGCATTCATTCCTAACATTTACTAGTGTAGGTTTAATATGGTTGCATTAAAAGGATATTGTGATATTGGAGGCCATATTTTCTTTTGAGCATGCACTACCACCTTCAAATATATCCACAAATGTTAAAACTAGGGAATAAGATTCTACACTTTTGGTCCAAATTATGGTGAAAGTGTCTATTTCATAGAGGAAGATAGGTATATTTATTTACTTATTTATTATTTTTTTAATGGAAATAGTGGGATTATGTAGATGTCACTATGTTTGTCTTTATATAATGGATTGCATCTAAATAACAAGTCATAATTCTCCTTCTCTAGAAACAACAACTTACTTCCTTCCCCCTCCCCACTCTTCCATCCCAATGATGGATCATGGAGTGTGATCTAAAATGTTGATGCAAAAAACTCTTACACAATTAAATCTAGAAACACTAAATTATTAGCATAATGGGTTGTGGAAATCTAATGTCATTAAGTCATATTTTTGCTAAGTAGATCATGCAAGTTGTATACATTTAGGGTAGATTAATGTCGACATTATTTAAATTGGTGTGGGTTTAATGATGATGGTGTCTATTCCATATTGGTTTTTTAATGAAACCGTTGGATTATGTAGATGCCAAAATATTTGGCTTTATATAGTGGATTACATCTAAATCAAAAGTCTTCTTTAATGTCCATGTTGTTTATGGTGTGAGCAATTTGTAGAAGTTTTCTAAGTAGATGGTGGTGAAAAACCTATACTCTATAAATCATAAAAAATAAATATATAATAAAATTAAAATATATTAAAAGAAACTTGTTGGAGAGCTCATTTTGAGGGCTCCAATCTTACAAATTATCTTGTCAATTTTATTCCATTTGAACGTCCAACATGAGGTTCGGAATTAAAATTTCTAAGGAAAAATTGAGTGAGAGAGTTAAAGTGTATAGCAAAAGACCTTTGTTCAAAGGACCTTTAAACAAAGGTGCCTTCAAGTGAACATTTGTTCATTTAGATAACCTTTTATCAAAGGTCCACTTTTTTTCTAAAGTGTTTGCAGATGGCCTTCATTGAAAGGTCCTCTATTGAAGAAATATCTTTGAATGAAAATATCTAAATTTTTTACCACGCTCACTTAAAAAAATTGGATGTCCCAAGTTTGGGACTTATTATTGTGGGATTGGACCCTACTGAGGGCATCCTCGGGCCACAACTATTTCCTATCAATTATGAGGCTTCTATGGATATATACTTTTATATTTGGGGGTCAAATGACACTATATTTTCCATGATAACTTATCTTTATTGAATTTATATTTTTTTTTTTACATTACCAACCCTTTTTTTAATGTATTTACATTGATTGTATGCAATTGATTGGACGGATCACATGACATCGTCGACATTTCCTCTTATTTATGCATGATTTCCACATAACTTAAAGCTATGCATAGATGCTATTATACTATTATAGATACCCCAAGGAACGACATATCCATAATGTTTCGTAAGGGGGCATCTGTCTCCCCACCTCTTTTTTGTTCTTTTTTATTATGGATATTATAATATTATTTTGAATTTCTACATTATGCTACTCATTTCTTTCATTTCTATTTTATAGGTTGTCTAAATGGAGCACCCATTTTAGAGATTAAGTACCAATACAAAATATTCATCTGTATCAAAAAAGATTATTTGTATATTTGCATTTAATTTCATGTTAGTTTTTAATTTTTACTCTGACATGAATTCTCATAATAGTTCTCTTATGTTGGCATGTTTAATTCGTGAACCTAGTATTTCATTCTCCTAGGACATAGACACACATATTAATTAAGTTTACGTAGGAACCACACAAGATCTTTCAAGA
The DNA here is from genome assembly GCA_027943335.1 of Chamaecyparis obtusa. Lineage (NCBI taxonomy): Eukaryota > Viridiplantae > Streptophyta > Pinopsida > Cupressales > Cupressaceae > Chamaecyparis > Chamaecyparis obtusa. Next base: position 427,051 of record BSBK01008033.1, read on the forward strand.
GCATTGCCACTTTAGGTGGTGTATTCCACTTTGTGTTGACTCCACCTTTAGTGCACTTATCATTTTATAATTATGATGGTCCACTATTTTGATAGGTTCAAAACCCAAATGCATATTGTAGAATTCCAATTTTCTTCCATCGTGGACAAGATATTCAAATACTTATCTCCAATTCTCTACCAAAGAAAGAGGACAATATGTGAAACATGGTAAAATACAATGACATTTTCTAAAGGATTATCTTTTTCTATAGCCTCATTATTCGCATCATCCTCATAAGGATGATCAGTAAAATTAAATTTTACCTCAGTTCCATCCATTGTTGCAACTCCTTTACTTCCACTTAGGATTTCACTAAAACATAAAATTGTTGCAAAAATAAATTTGTGTTGTTACTGATGTCAAACTTGTTTTAATTGATGTCATATATGTTTCAGAAGACAAGTTCAATGGGGTACCTATGTGTTTCAGAATGGTGCAGTATTAGAAGTATACATATCTATTGACATTGGTATATGGAGACTATTAAAGATGATTGTATATAGTATATCCAAATATTTTAGGCCTATTCCAAAGTGTTGGAAAAATAGTCAAGTGTTTGCAGCAAGAAGTTGGGAAAGTATGAACCTTTTAGTGTGTAGTTTCTCAAACAGAGTTTAATATCCTGGTCCACATTATGGCACATCGATTCATATCATCTTGTGATTGAATTATGATTACAGACACCTAAAAATGCCTTTGCAAAATAAAATTATTTATTTAATCAATTAATTAATTATTATGCCATTAATCTCTCCTATCTTAATTAAAAAAAATTAATTAAGAAATCCCTTCCAAAAATGTTCAAATCCAATTTAAACATTATTCCCTCCAAAATTTATTAATTATTTAATAAATTATCCCAAAACCCTTTAAATAAATAAATTATTTATTTAAAACCTTAAAAACCCTAGAAACTTCTAGAGAACCCTAAACCTATCTAAATTTGATAAGAAGGCGATTCCTAACCTTCTTAGTCTAATCCACCCTCCTTTGACTTTTGGTCAAACCCTAATGCAGGAGCATCCAGGGTGTAAGAGAAATCTTGCATCACCCAAAAATATTTTTGTTTTTATATTCAATAAGGGCTATCTTGTGCAGAGCTGCTATTTATGGGAACTTGCTATTTTTAGTAAGTTGGTAATACGATCTCGGAATGTTCTGATTTTACATGTGGAGGTTCATCTCAGCCATATCAACCTACCAGTAAAGTTTCATGGCTAGATCAGCTCTAGTTTTGAAGATATTGAAGATTTTTCAATTTTGGCAGCAGGGTATAGAAACTTTGAACTCATTTTTGAAGGCTTTAGAGGCCCTAGATGAGGTCAAAAATTTGGGCAATAGGTGCTTGCGCAAGTCAAGCTTGTAGACTGCTTCGTGGCCTTTCCGAAATGGGGTTATAATAGTCAATTGGGTCAACTGGTGATGACTTATGGTGTCTGGAAGTCGGGCCACCTAAAATGGTGGAAAATAATTTTCCTTCAAAATTTTTGTTTGGGTTTCAAAAGTTATTTTGAGCCGACTTTGATGTAATAAATTGAAAAATAAAATAATTATAAGTTTGGTCAGCCCTAAGGGCTAAAATTCTAGAACCTTCTCGGACAGTGGAAAATGCCTATATAAAGAAGGCCCGTAGCATTGTCTAGGGCAGTTTTGGGTAGTAGATTTGGGTATTGATTCGAGGCTTTTTCCTACAAAATATTGTAAGGGAATGCCTATGTGGCTTTGCATATTGTAATTCTGAAAGTTTGTAATTCCACATTTGTGGAGATAATAAGAAGCCAATTTTCTATTCTTGCATATTGTTGTTGTTTCTTTGTTTCTATTATGTGTTTGTGGTATTAAGGGGAGCACCCTTCATCGAGTGGTATCAGATCGGGAGTTCCTGAGTGTGTAAACAGATCGCTGACTATGAGGCAGTTTACACTAGGATCATGGTTAGGGTTTCAGTGCGCATGGCAAAAATGCCTCCATGAAGGGAACATGGCGGAAGAGCTAGTGTTGTAACACCTGAGGTTAGAGAGCTCCAGAAACAAGTGCGAGCATTGCAAGAAGAGATTCGTAGAGGAATGAATCTTAATGTTAGAGATGAAAGTGAGGATGAAGTCAAAGAAGGAAATGATGATTAAGAAGAAGAAGGTGAAATTTTGAATCAAGATGAAGAAAGGCTTTTCTGGGCCATTTCCAAGATCAGGAAAAGACCTAAGATTAGATGGTGGGTAAATTGAAGTGACAATTCATCCCTATTGATTGTGAGCTTGACCTACTGAAGAAAATGCAAAATTTGAAGAAAGCAGGATGATCTGTTCAGGAGTATATAGAGGAGTTCTATCGAATCCTCATCAAAACAGGCCATGCAGAAGCTGATAAGGAGAAAGTTTCTTGTTACCTTAATGGGTTGAAGCCAAGCATTCAGGAGGAGCTGAATCTAATTCGAATGAATAGTATTGAAGAGGCATACTAGTTTTCCCTAAAAGTAGAGGAAAAGTTGAACATGAAGTTCGAGAGCAGAAAAAATGGAAGAAGTCACGGTGGACGATCTGGTGAACGGTCATATGGAGGCTGAAATAAAGATCCAAAAAAGAAGGATGAGGCTAGTAGCAGTCAAAATCAGAGAGTAAACAATTCAATCATTTCCAAGATCATAATAATAGAGATCAGAGAGGAAGAGGAAGAGGACAAGGTTCAGGAAGAGGAGGCTTTTGTGGAACATGTTTTCATTGTGGAGAAGAAGGTCACAGGGCATTTGAATGTCCTCAACACCAAGGAAGGATAGATAGGAGGAATGAAGGCCAGGCCAGAGTTGCACATGTAGATGAAGATGCCAGATCATCAAATTCTGAAGATGCTAAAAGAGGAGAAATATTAATTAACAAAAGATTCCTCTGAGTGGTGAGAATTAACCTGAACAAAGGAGGAGCCTGTTTCGCAATAGATGCAAGTGTGAGGGTAAATGCTATGATGTGATTATTGATAGTGGAAGCACTGAAAATTTGGTGTCAGAAGAGATGGTGACAAAGTTGAAGCTCAAGAGATAGAAACACCCACATCTATATCAGATTGCCTGGGTGCAGGATGACCACAAGGTCATGGTCAGTGAACAGTCCCTAGTAAAGTTCAAGATTGGTGGATACCATGATGAGGTACTATGTGATATCATACCTATGGATGCATGTCACATGTTATTGCATAGGCCATGGTAGTTTGATAGATGTGTTGTACACGATGGTCGTGCAAATACCTATTCTCTGATAAAGGATGGAGTGAAACATAAGCTAAAGCCATTAAAGGAGACCAAAGAAAAAGTATGTGGTAATGCGAGAATAACTTTTGTTGATGGAAGAAAATTCCTAGATGGTATGAGGCATAAGCATGTGTGTTTTGCTTTAATTCCAAAAGTTGGTAAAGAGGAAGTAGAGGATGTACCTGTAGAGGTTGTAGATTTGTTGAATGAGTTTTAGGATATTATATTTGATAATGTACCTAATGGATTACCACCGGTAAGGAAGATCAGTCATCAGATGGATTTGATTCCAAGAGCCAGTTTGCTAAACAAGGCAGTACACAGAATGACACCAGCAAAAAGTGAAGAGTTGAATAGACAAGTACATGAGTTGTTACAAAAGGGATTGATTTGGGAGAGCCTGAGTCCATGTGTTGTACCAATAGTATTAGTACCAAAGAAGAATGGAGAATGGAGGATGTGTATAGATTCTAGAGCAATAAATAAGATCACAATCAAGTATAGGTTTCCATTGCCATGAATGGATGATATTATGGATTGTTTGAGTGGAGCTATGTATTTCTCAAAGATAGATCTGAAGAGTGGATATCACCAGATTTAGATCAGAGAAGGAGATGAATGGAAGACTGCCTTCAAGAAAAAGGAAGGACTGTATGAGTGGGTAGTCATGCCTTTTGGGCTAACCAATGCACCGAGCACTTTCATGTGGCTCATGAACGAGGTTCTGAAAGAATTTCTGGGTAAGTTTGTCATTGTGTACCTAGATGATATTTTGATCTTTAGTAAGACATTGGAAGAGCATATGATGCATATTCATATGGTGTTTGAGAAGTTAAGAGATGATAAATTGTTGATTAATTTGAAGAAGTGCAGTTTTGTGAAGAAATAGTTAGTGTATTTGGGATTTTTAGTTTCAGCAGAAGGTCTAAAAATGGACCCAGAGAAGGTACATACTATCCTTGAATGGCCTACTCCAAGGAGTGCTACTGAGGTAAGGTTTTTTCATGGTTTGGCTAGCTTTTATAGAAATTTTATCAAAAATTTTAGCAGTATTTGTGGACCCTTGAATGAAACAATGAGAGAGGAAATAAAAGAGTTCAAGTAGACTAATGGGGCAGATAAGAGTTTTAAACTGTTGAAACAAAAGGTTATTGAACAACCTATTTTAGCACTTCCTGATTTTAATAAGGTGTTTCAAGTAGATTGTGATGCTAGTGGTACTGCAATAGGAGCTGTTATGAGCCAAGAAGGTAAACCTATTGCTTATTTAAGTGAGAAGTTAAATGATGCCAAGAGAAAATATTTTATTTATGATCAAGAATTTTATGCTATATTTCAGGCATTGAAGAAGTGGAGACACTATCTTCTTCCTAAGGAGTTTTTTTTGTATACTGATCATCAAGCTTTGCAATATTTGAACAGTCAAGGAAAGTTGAATCAAAGACATTTGAAATGGGTTGATTTTTGTAGAGTTATACATTTGTTTTGAAACACAAAAGTGGAAAGTCTAATAGGGTTGCAGATGCGCTTAGCAGAAGGCAACTATTGCTGAAAGAGATGCAGATTGAGGTGGTTGGGTTCAAGGAACTCAAGAATTTGTATCCAGAGGATCCTGATTTTGGTGAAGCTTGGAAAGCTTGTAAGGAACCTGTTACTCTAGACAGAACAAAGTGGCTGGATTTCATCATTTAGGATGATATGCTATTCAGAGGGAGTCAGTTGTGCATTCCAAGAAACTCTATGAGGGAGAATCTCATCAAGGAAAAGCATAGCGGAGGATTGGCTGGATATTTTGGTTGTGATAAAACCCTTGCTTTGGTTAGTGAGAACTACTATTGGCCACAGTTGCAGAAAGATGTCAAGAAGTTTGTACAAAGTTGCAGCATATGTCAGATGGTGAAAGGATTGAAGCAGAATACAGGGTTATATCAGCCATTACTTGTACTAGAGAAGCCTTGGGAGGATATCAGTATGGACTTTGTTCTTGGATTACCAAGGACTTAGTGGGGACATGATTCAATTTTTGTCGTGGTTGACAAATTTTTGAAGATGGCACATTTCATTCCTTGCAAGAAGACTAATGATGCTATTCATATAGTAGAATTGTTTTTCAGAGAAGTAGTGAGACTACATGGTTTGCCAAAGACCATAGTTTCAGATTGAGACACCAAGTTTGTAGGCTATTTCTGGCGAACATTGTGGAAGAAGCTGAAGACAGATTTGAAATTTAGTTCATCACATCATCCACAAATTGATGGACAAACAGAGGTGGTGAATAGGAGTTTGGGAAATTTTCTAAGATGTTTGGTTGGAGATAAGCTGACAGGATGGGATTTGATTTTACCACAGGTAGAATTTGCATACAATAATTCTGTCAACAGGAGTACTGGTAAGTCACTATTCCAGATTGTATATGGAAATAGTCCCAGAAACGCATCTAAGTTGAGGAAGATAGATAAAGGAGAAACAAGTAGTGCTGAAGTTGAGGATTTTGTAGAACACTTGAGGAACATCCATGAGGAGGTGAGGAAACAAATTACCAAGATGAATGCATAGTATAAGGCTAAGGCAGATGAGAAAAGGAGGCATAAAAAATTTTAGGTTGGGGATGAAGTCATGGTTCATTTATAGAAGGAGCGATTTCCAGTTGGTACATATAACAAGTTGAAAATGAAGAAGTTTGGGCCATGTAAGATACTGAAGTAGCATGATTCAAGAAATGCATATGAGGTAGAATTGCCTATTGAGCTGAATATTTCACCAATGTTTAACATTTTAGATTTGATAGAGTATCATGAAGGAGGTGTTGAAGATGAGGTCACAACAGCACAGTGGAGTATTCTAGCAACTAGTTTAGATACAAAGGAGATTGAGGACATACTGGATAGTCATGTTGGTAGAAGCACAAGGAACATGACATATGAAGAATATCTGGTCAAATGGAAAGGATGACCTATTGAAGATTAATCATGGCTAACAAAGGAGGAGGTTAACCATCTTGGTTTCCCTCTTCACACTTGAGTTGTGACAGGGTCACTTCTCAAATTACCCCGGGTGTCTGATGTAGGAGCATCCAGGGTGTAAGAGCAATCTTGCATCACCCTTTTTGTTTTTATATTCAATAAGGGCTATCTTGTGTAGAGTTGCTATTTATGGGAACTTGCTATTTTTAGTAAGTTGGTCATACGATCTTAGAATGTTCTAATTTTACATGTGGAGGTTCATCTTAGCCATATCAGCCTACCAGTAAAGTTTCATGGCTAGATCAGGTCTAGTTTTGAAAATATTGAAGATTTTTGGTTTTGGCAGCAGGGTATAGAAACTTTGAACTCAGTTTTGAAAGATTTAGAGGCCTTGGATGAGGTCAAAAATTTGGGTGACAAGCACTTGCATGAATCAAGCCTGTAGAGTGCTTCGTGGCCTTTTCAAAATGGGGTTATAATAGTCAATTAGGTCAACTGGTGATGACTTATGGTCTCTGGAAGTCGGGCCACCTGAAATAGCAGAAAATAATTTTCCTTCAAAATTTTTGTTTGGGTTTAAAAAGTTATTTTGAGCCGACTTTGATGTAATAAATTGAAAAATAAAATAATTTTAAGTTTGGTCGGCCCTAAGGGATAAAATTATGGAACCTTCTCGGGCGGTGGAAAATGCCTATATAAAGAAGGCTTGTAGTGTTGTCTAGGGAAGTTCTGGGTAGTAGATCTGGGTATTGATTCGAGGCTTTGTCCTACAGAATATTGTAAGGGAATGCCCATGTGACTTTGCATATTGTAATTCTGAAAGTTTGTAATTCCACATTTGTGGAGATAATAAGAAGCCAATTTTATGTTGTTGCATATTGTTGTTGTTTCTTTATTCTATTATGTGTTTGTGGTATTAAGGGGAGCACCCTTCATCAAACCCCCTCATTAATGAGCCTTATAGACTCATTAATGACCTCTTACACCCTCTGCATTAAGGCTCTTACAACCTCATAATGAAGCCCATGTGTCACCTTTCACCTTGGTTCCCTAGGCACACTTCCCTAGTATTTCTTGCACATGTGTGAGAAAACCTTAACCCTTATCCATCTAACCTTTCCCCTAGCCATACCCTTAGCTCTACCCCAAACCCTAACTCTGACCCTAACTCCACTTCCTAACCCAATCCCTTCCCAAAATCCTATAAATACCCTCACTTCCAAGAGAAAAACAACCAATTCACATACTCATATTAATTAGTGTTGTCATGCTAATTTACTTCTAGATCATATAAGCTTAAATCCTAATTGTTAGATTTAGTTCATTTCTAAGCTTTTCTAACTCACATATTAGCTTAGCATTAATGGATAATACCTAGTTTACTTCATTTTTTTCATAGAATTATCATCACATCACATTCATATTTGGATAAAATTAATCTTAGCATAATAATTCTAAGCTCAATCTGCATTTTAGCTTCATTAGGCTCTTTGGGGCTCTAGGGGAAAATTAGGTGTTCTATACCTGATTTTGTGCCACTATGGGGCTCTCATGGTGCTTGATTGATCCTAACACTTCCTAATCCACATTAGGGACATGCTTCAAGTGTTTTGAGAGCACACCCACATCCCTAAATCAAGAGCAAATTAAATGGTGACAGGGTGCTCTCGTTTAAGCTCTATCTGAAATGTCTTTGCAATTTTTTTTTACTATATTATAGGAATATGCTATTAGGATAATTTTTGAATGTCTATGATTTTTTAAAACAGGTTATGATTTCTCTAATCACATTTAGGCACACCCTGTGGGACCCCACAAGCTTTCTAAACTGCATTTTTTAGGGTTTTTTGACCAAAAAATCAATTTTCAAGCATCCAAGCCAAATTTTTCTCTAGTGTCATATGAAATTCCATCAATGGAATTAATTTTCATATGGTAACCCCCATATGTCATACAAGTTTATGTATATTGTTGTTTGGGACTTTTTGCTTGTATTTTGAGTTGTTCTCCACATTCTAGCTCAAGTGTCATATGGGTAGTAAGGTATTTTCATATGGGTACTCATGAAGTATCATAAGAAAATATAACATAAAAAAATAACTTGTCTAAAGTGTCATATGGGAAGCATGGTTCTTTTATGAAGCCTTGAACTTGTTTTTTACTAACTTTTTGGGCCTGTTTGGGGATCCTAATAACCCTAGGCTTCAAACTTGTAATTTCTAACCCCATGCTCTTGAAGGTACTTCTTGGAGGCCAATTTAATCACCAAAACACTAAATCCTTAAGGCTCATAAAACTTCTTTAATGTTTAGGAACCTAAAAAATTCATTTATTTGGCTTAAAACAAACTTCTATTCACTCTCGAATACCTTAAATGGAACAAATTGCAAATCTTTCCTAAACATTTCCTAAAAAATCCTAAACATTCCTAATTGATCCTAAAGAAATCAAACTCACTCCTAATATCTTTCTTTTGGCTAAAAAGAACTTCATGCATGCAAATCTAAGTGATTTAGAATCTTTCATACAAAGTAGGAACACTTCAAATTTTTAGTGCTTAAAAAGGACTAAAACTGCATCTCATTCCTAATCACTTCCTAATCAATCCTAAACCATCCTAAATGTTCCTAAATCAATCCTATTGCATTTTTATTGGTTAAAATAGACTTAATTTTCAAAATATTGAATGTTTTCAAATTTTCATGCATTCATAAAGCAATCTAGGAACACTTCTTTTTAGGGTCTAAAAACCTGAATCCTAAAGCACAAAATCTTGAATGTCCCTAAAGAAATCAAAATCCAAATCAAAAGAGTCATTTTCTTTGAGTCCAAAAAAAAACACAATCATGAATGTTCTCAGTTGAAAGCAAAGCATTTTTTATTTCATTTCAAAGTTCAAATTAGGATCCTACAAAGAAAACTCAATCTTGAATGCAAAGGGTAAAAAAATTGCAAAAATATTTTCAAAGCTTCCTTGTCTTCAAGGAATGAATAAATCAAAATCATAAACACATATGTTTGCAAGCCTTCATTTAAAATCACTAAATTAATTTAGCAAAGAAATCTTCATGGTGTGATTCTAGGAGTTTCAATTCTGCAAAATCCTTGTTAACTAAGTGACGTAAAAAAGGTTGAACTTGGATGAGATCACTTTATTTACTTCTAGAGAAGTCTTTCTAGAGAGAAAAGTGCTTCCTCTTTGTAGAAAAACTTCAAACTGGTACTTCCCCAACCGGTATAGAAATAAATCATTGAGAAAACTCTCACTTCATCCCCTCAAGCTCAGGTGATGTGTGTTGATGGTAGCCTGAGGTAGGTAAATATCCCTACTATTTTGGCAGGGTCAACTAGGCTCTTAAGTGAGTCACACACATAAAAATTGATTGGGAGGATACCACAAACCAAAATTAATACTTGTTAAATCAGAGGCTTCCCAATCTACTCCCGAAGGTATCAGAATCTTTGTGCAAAGATCGATCCAAGTGTTTTCCCAGATCACTTGAAGATTACTCGCCATATGTATCCCTTTTGGGGTACCAAGCTATGTAAAAGATGTTGATACTAGCCTTTCCTTAAGTAGTTCTATTTGGTTTTTTTTTTAATGTTCCAAACTCAATGCAAAACATCTGCCAAAACACACACACTTTCAGGGAACATTATCAAAATAAATGGTACTCATTTGCTTGTAACCCACAAAGTTTATTTGTCCTTTGTTGGGATTGCTTTCACAGTATCTTTTTTGAGTTTGTCCTTTGCCATTAGAGACATCAAAACTGATCCAAAACTGGATCAAATTTATTCATACATCCTTGCAAAAAGACTCCTCAAAATCAAATACCCAAATCATTGCTTCAAGAGGATCCAATTGCCAAATCTTTCCAATCTATGTCTGATTCAATCAAACACAAGAAAGCTAAGCTACCCAATTCACAAGTCTATCAAGAGAAGAAGATTGCAAAAAGAGACCTGAAAGATCACCAACCTTCCCTCAAATCAATCCAAGTAGAAGAAAAGTATCAAGAGAAACTAGATAACATGGGCTATAATGCAAAAGTGAAATAGTTTGCATCCTAGCTCCAGGTTAGTCATCGCTATGTCAATCTAGAGAGAGAAGAATAGTTTGGCCCATCTCTTATCCATCATTCCTTCAAAATCCCACAATCCTATCTCGGTATCCTTTCATCCTAGATCATCCTTAGATTCATCATTGCATCATCATCCCCTTAGCTTGCATCATATTTCATCTTCCTAGCTACATCCTTGCATCATTTATCATCTTCCTAGCTACATCATAGTTCCTCCCTTTTCAGCTGCATCTAGGTCATACTCTTAGAAATAGAATCATTCAACCATCCTTCATCATCCTTCCATCAGCAATCCACAATTAGAATCCTTTCCAAAACCATCATCCTTGATCCAAATCCAGAATCCATCATCCAAGTCAGAATCCATAATCCTCGAACCAAATCTAGTGATCCAAATCCAAACACTTTATGTCCTATCCTTTGAGTTGCTTCAAAACCTTATCCCAAATCAGAATCACCCTAGCACTACCCTTTGACTAAGAATTGTCTAGGGCATCACTACAACATTTGGGGTTGAATTTCGACGCTAATTTGTGATGCCACTATAATTTGTGTTTTTTTTGTAAGTGCCCCCCATGATGTCGTAATTGTGATGATGATGTTGTAATTGCAACACCCATTTGGTTATAAACAAAAAAAAAGTCTCATTTGTAATTTTTGTGAATTCGAAGAGTTGTCGCGAAGATGACACTGCACTTTTGCATGGTGCGAAGAGGGCATTTGAGTTTAGCATGTACAAAGAGTTTGACACCATGTGGGAAGAGGGCACTAGTACTTGAGGTAGGCATTTGAGCTTTGTCTTCTCATTAACTCAATTTCATTTTGATGGAATTTGTTGATTTAATGGCACAATATGAATCTTTTACATCTTAGCATTTGGAATGCTCGATGACCCGTGAGCTTTGAGAGCTAGGGAATCATTGCTATTACCTTCAAGGCATTGTGTGAAGTGTTTGATCTCTCTTTATTTGTTTTTTTGTTGATATTCACTATGTGGTACTCCCTCTTTATGATCATTTCATAAGGAAATATATTGGTGGCTCACGGGTTGCAAGCTAGGGCATCATACATTTTTTATGAGCTCACTATTGAATACTGGCATTGTTTACATCTTTTCATTTGGAATGCTTGATGACCCATGAGGTTTGAGAGCTATGACATCATTTCTATTACCTTCAAGGCATTGTATGAATTGTTTGATCTCTCTTTATTTGTTTTGTTGTTGATATTCACTATGTGGTACTCCCCATTTATGATCATTTCATGAGGAAATGTCTTGATGGCTTGTGGGCTACAAGCTAGGGCATCATACATTGTTCATGAGATCACTGTTTAATACTAGCATTGTTTACATCTTTTCATTTGGAATGGTTGATGACCTGCGAGCTTTGAGAGCTAGGGCATCATTACCTTGAAGACATTGTGTGAAGTGTTTGATCTCTCTTTATTTGTTTTATTGTTGATATTCACTATGTGGTACTCCCTATTTATGATCATTTCATGAGGAAATGTCTTGATGGCTCGTGGGTTGCAAGCTAGGGAATCATACATTGTTCATGAGCTCATTGTTTAATATCTAGCCAGGCCTTATAAATGGCACTAGGCCAACCTAGTCAGCCTAGTAAAATGTGTCATGTTTATCTTTGTCAAATACACTCGTTCACCATTTTGTTCTTGTTCTTCACACAAATATTGCATCAAAAGTAATTGTAAATAATGATTCAAAGAAAAAAGAAACAACTACAATAGATCAGACCCCAAAAGAATATAGTCAAGGAGAAATAGTGACCTAATCAGAGACAAAATGAACTCTTAATGTAAGAAAGCATGGAACCAAAGAGGGGAAAGTAAGGCACCAACCAAACATAGGAAAATATAGCATCCAAAATCATAGTGGATGCTGACAGAACATGGAGGTTAGCCCACACAAATTTCATCCCTTGCCCCCACAAGATCAGCTATAAAGATCTTAGCCTTCTTCTCCCCTAAATTCACAATAAGAATAATTAAAATTGAATGCTCTTAGTTTTTCCTCAAATCTATTTGAAACTCCTATGAATTCACTATGCATCAGGTATGACATATGAAGGAATGAATTTGAAATAAGAAAGAAAAATCTTTCTGTTTAAAAACTAGCATAATTAAGCCTCAAACAAAAAAAGTGCAAAGGTATAAACTTACAAGCTATATACACCACCCTGATCCACTGAAAAAGGTCTTAGCCTTCTTCTCCCCTGAAATCATAATAGGAAAAAATAAAATTCAATACCCTTAGTTTTTATTCAAATCTATTTGAAACTCCTATTAGCTCATTGTCCAATAGTTAAACTAACCTATGACTTCAAAGGAGGAATTATGAAATATAGTTGTAGGTAGTTATCTCTTGTATAATGATGGAGGAGTCAAAGGTAAAGATCAATGAGGTTTCTGCTATTAGATCATACAGTAATACACTTACTATTTTTAATGTGAGCTCAGGCATCATGTAATGTTATTATTGTCATTGCATGCTTGCTGCCGTTGTGCACCATATATTGTTTTATACACTGTTTATTTCATTGAAACTGTGAGCTTGGCATTTGTAATGTATTTTCTATTATTTGATCAATGGTACCATGTTGTTGAGTCTGTGTATGGCTTGAATATGCACATACATAATTATAGATGAGGATCAGTAATAGGGTGCCAGGCATTGCTTAGATACTTTGAATCTAACCCCATCTTTTCCTTCCTTGCAGGTTTTGGATCATACAAGAGCATACTAGATTGAACCTCAGGTCAACACTTCATTACTTCATGCAATATTTGGTAGCTTCATTATTTATGTTCATCCACTTATGTATGTTTGCATTCATTCATATTCTTTTGAAAGTTGGCTATTAGTGACCATATAGGACCATTCTTGGTGTTTTTAGGTCATTTGATGAAAATATGTAAATAGGGGCATCGGTAATAAAATAGGGATATCTTAATAGGGATATATTAAGATTAATATCGTAAGTAAAAACATTACATAGTGGCATTCAAATTAAGTACAATATGGATTCATATGCCTTTAATTATGATACACTTTTGAAATTATCACTCATTGGTCATTTGACAATTCAAGATATAAGTATCAGAATATAAACTATTGTAAAAGGAAGAAACACATATGTATCATCATTTAATACAAAATATAAAAGTATCCCATAGACACACAGTTGCTATTATAACAACCATCCTCTAATCCCATGGTGTACTAGTCTCATGGTAAGAAAAATTTACTTAAGCCATCATATAAGTATCATCCTAAAGTTTAAATAGACATTGACTATGGATATACAACACTGAGCCATCATAAATTACAGAGTTTCACTGCAATTTCTATGTCCACTTACAATCATCCTACTACTTACACTGCAATTTCTATGTCCACTTACAATAATAAATTACAGAGTTTCAATGCAATTTTTATGTCCACTGCCATTAAAATATATCACTCCTCCTGTTATATAGGCATCCCTCTCATTAAGTGTTGCCATTAAAATATATCACTCCTACTATTATATAATGTATATGCATACTTTTTTAAAATTCCATACTTGTTGCTCTTAAATATTATTACAATTTCACTTAAATTTACATGACATTAAAGCCAAGCCCAAAATGTATACATACGTGTAAGTATAGGAGAAGTTGGATTCTGCAACTATTGAAAAAAAAAAACTATACCAATAGCAGCTTATGAGAAACTATACTTGTGCTTGCCAAACCATACCTCAGCATCATAATGCTTATCATTTTCAAGCTTGAATGAGGCTTCATACCACACATTGTCCACATATTTCTATGCAATGCTGATTTAGGCTAGAGGTAAACTACATGTGTCATGTAAACAACATTGTTGAATGCAATCTCTTTTGCATGTTTTCAAGAGTTTTCCCACCAATACTAGCGTACATAACGCATTGAACGTAATCTATGAATACTGTGTGGTATGAAGTCTCGATGAAGCTTGAAATATATCACTCCTCATGTTATTGTCAAAATTAAATTCAAATATTTCTCAAAACATTTATTCTTGTAGAATTAAGATATCCTTATCTCAATAATAAAGCAATCTTGCATAAATAAAGCTTTTGAATCACATTAACACACCCATGTTATGTAGCATAGTTCATTTTAGAAGTGTATGGCTTGACTATGCACATGCATAATTGTAGATGAGGATCAGTAATAGGGTGCCAAGCATTGCTTAGATCCTTTGGATCTAACCCCATCTTTTCCTTCCTTCCAAGTTTTGGATCATACAAGGGCATACTGGATTGAACCCCGGGGCAACACTTCACACAATATATGTTGTTTTATAAGATTTTATTAAGACTAAATATATTGTTTTATGAGATCACTATTTGAGCACCTCATGTCCCAATTTTATTGGTCTGTGCTTTGTTTGTTATATTGATGCTATTAGATCAAATAGGAACATCAATAATAAAATAATGCACTTACTATTTTGAATTTGAGCTCATAAAGATTAAGATATCCTACTGTTTTGAATTTATATGTGCTTTTTAGCCAATAAAAATTTTATCATTATGATGAAGTAATAATGCATTAAATGTCTTACTTATGTCCCTATTTGATTGGAGGGTTCTCTTTTTTTTATATTGTTGCTATAAAAATAGAATGGCAGTGGTGATTCAATGCATCTATAGCCTCAACAACATGGTAGCATTGATCGAATAACAAAAAATACATTACAAATGTCAACCTCACAGTCTCAATGAAATAAATAGTGTATAAAAATATATATGGTGCACAACAATAGCAAGCATGCAATGACAACAATAACATTGCATGATGCCCAAGCTCAAATTCAAAATAGTAAGTGTATTAATGTATGATCTAATAGAAGCAACCTCATTGATCATTACCTTTCACTCCTCCATCATTATAGAAGAGATAAATACCTAAAACTAGGGCATCATGCATTGTTTATGAGCTCACTGTTTGAGCACCTCATGTCTCTATTTGATTGGCCGGTGCTCAAACGGTGAGCTGATAAATAATGCATGATGCTCTGGCTTGCAGCCCGCAAGCCAACAAGATATTTCCTCATGAAATGATCATAAATGGGGAGTACCACATAGTGAATATCAAAACAACAAAAAAAATAAAGAGAGATCAAACACTTCACACAATATATGTTGTTTTATAAGATTTTATTTAGACTAAATATATTGTTTTATGAGCTCATTGTTTGAGCACCTTATGTCCCTATTTGATTGGTCGGTGCTCTATTTGTTATATTGATGCTATTAGATCAAATAGGGACATAGAATTCAATATCAACCTATCATATATCCATTCCAAATGATATAACTCCATTTGAATAAACATACATGCCAACCATTTGAAAAAATGTCCATATGAAATCTAGAGCAATGCATTAATTTTATAGCGAATTAATGATTTATAATGCCCCTTGATTTATAGTGAATTAATTTTATAGTGAATTCATGATTTATAATTTAGTTGTAGAAGCTCAATGTGTTTGAACTCAAGAATACCCCTTACTTGGTTTCCTACAAAGCCTTTGGTGAAATCTGTCAGAAAATGAGAAGCTATGAGAAGGTGACATGAAGCTAATGAAAGGAGGCATCTCCAATTTGTTTTGCAAATATACACATTAAGGATCATGTCAGATAATACAAAGGAATTCTATCAAAATAGGGAGACAATCACTAGATTGTTGTCTAACTTTCAAAGAGAAGGCGATGAAAAATGTTATTGTCCATGCAAGAGTTGTAATGGCTTAAAGACAAGAAGAATCAAAATCAAAACAACAAAGAGACATTGTAGGGAGAATGGTCACATTGAAGGGGGGTTTGATTATAATCTAGAGGTAAGTTATTTATTATATTGTTTTCACAATTAATATACATATGAACCATCGAAGGAGGTTTGATTATCATATTGAAGGGGGGTTTGATTATCATCATTTTTATATAGGTCGATCTCCCTAGTGTGAATATAGAGGAACATGGGGGTGTGAGTATTGAAGTTGAAGATCATGATCCCATGGAAGATGATGATCATGCACCAGAAAGTACATTTGAAGATGATGGTATGAATGCATTGATCATTGACACATTTGGTACTGGTCTTGCTAGTGCTGGTGCTGCTAATGATGATGATGATTATGATGAGGATGACATTGATGACATCCATGATATACTTCTACTTGAGAAGGAAGACATGACCCTTTACGAAGGCTCCCAATCTACTATTCTCTTTGTTGTATTATTGTCAGTAAATTTGAAGGTTATGAATGGTTTATCCAACATAGAAATGTCATGTATACTAAGGTTTGTCATATATGTCATTATAGTCTATAAAAGGTGAAACATGTACCACTAAGATTGTTTATAGTATTAACTTATATTATTTGTTACAGATTGATAGGTGGCTTTCTGTTAGCACCATCAAATGTTCTCCCTCACTCATATCGAGAATTATGTGCCACTATGAAACATATTGGAATGGAGTATCAAACAATAGATGCTTGTCCCAATGGATTATTAAACAATAGTGCAACTTGTGCAAGGCTCGAGAGGTAGCTAGTGCTGCCAAGATTGCTTCAATGGTGAAAGCAGAAATCATATTTCTGTGATGCCTTCTTTGTGTAGTTTGTGCACTACTTTGTTGGGACCATATGCGTAAATGTGGTTAACAAAGGGCTATTGTAGATAATAAATGTTTTTTTAGAATTTCTAGTAGATACACATAAAGAACATGCACATAAACACGAAAAATGAGAAACATAAATGTAGATATCACAACAGTGAAGAAACATAAATGTAGGCATCATGGTCATAATTTTTTGGAGACACAACATAACTGAATGGTATACCCAGATGATGCAACACAACTATATATCACTCCTTTGGTTCCAAGTTTACATTGCGGTAAATAAACCCATAGATAAAAAAATAAATTTAGTGAGTGGAGGAGGGTCGTAATGACCAAAATAATGCAGTGTCCCTATATTATTTTGGTCATTATCACTCTCATGCACTCTCTAAATTTATTTTTTATCATATGGGTTTTGTTTACAGTAGTGTCGACTTGGAACTGGAGGAGTAGTGATTGAGTTGCATCATCTGGGTATACGACTCAATTATGTTGTGTTTCCAAAAAATTGTGACCATGATGCCTACATTTATGTTTCTTAGCTATTGTGTCCTAGGACCCCTTATGACCCTTTATGATGCTTTATGATCCCTAAGAATACATCTTAGAGGTCTTAAAATATCATAAAGAGTCATAAGAGGCTCCTAAGAGGGGTCAGACGAGCTTCCACCTTCACGTGGTTGGCCATGTTAAGTAGAGAATGTTAAACTATTCTCAAAAAAAAGAGAAGCTCAATAATTTAAGATCTCAATCCACGTATGACAAATAGATATCGATCCATCTCAATGGCTACCAAATCAACAGATCTCTACCAAGAAACTAGTTACAAAGAAACACCAAAGACCACATCGTGAACCCACTGTGAAGAGGCATCCAATGTCTCATAAGTTGCATCAAATGACCCACTTTTTGTAATCTAAGTCTCTCAGCTCAGTTCACCAAGAAGAAGACTTCTCCCAAGTCATCACGGACACCATAGTGATCTACGAATCTCCAATGTGCAAGTTATGCATGTCGCTCTCTCGACATCACATCTAACTCATTCAAAACTATGGCAAAAATAGTAGATGATCCCAGTGATCCATCACAACCTGATCTCAACAACAACACAAAGAGAGGCTCGATTCTATCTTCAAGCTGACCAATGCACAATCTACTCAAACTCCAAGCCAAGTCACTACAACACTCCATAGGAACAAAGCACATCCAATTCAGACCAATGAAGTTAAGAAGTCACTCGAATCAGATCTGAATGCAATCAAGTTTGCATATATCCCATGAATACATCAGGAATAATGCATCTCTAATTGCCGCACTAGCTTCTTGTGTTGGAGCAGTCGTTGTCAAAAATATCGATTCAATAGGATCCATTCCAAATCCAAGTCTCTAGACTCAACTCAATAATCCATGAGCCGCTACCAATTCTACTACAAATTCATCTTTGAATGATCCATAACCAAATCATGAGCAGGAACTAGATCTACAAGAACACCATTATGAATCGATACCAACTCGATCGACAAATATATATATATATATATATATATATATATATATATATATATATATATACATTTAAAAAAATTGATTATCATCGCAATTGCGACTACCATAAAATAATGAATGTTATCTATTGAAACAATTCGACATCCAGTCGTTGCATGTACAACATCATTGTCAGTAAAAAACTATAAACAACGGATATATGTCATAAATTTTTGGTGGGTCTCCATCACATGTACAACATCATTGTCATTAAAAACAAAAAATGATAGATATCTATCATAAACTTTCAACAGATGTCCATCGCATTAACATCATCTCCATTGGCAAACAAACTATAAATGATGGCAACCAGTTGGAAGATTATGACGGGTCGCCATCATTTATATTTTTTTTCATTGGATAGGCATCCCAATTGCGACGGCCACAAATAGGTTTGATGTCAGGTTCACCTTGTTGGCAGCCCCTTCTTGCGACATCCATTGCCATCATAATTATGATGCCAATCAAAACTATCATTTTTTTATTGCAAAACTACGATGTCGGGTGGTCTCACTTTATCGATGGTATATAGTCATAATTCTAATGGTCTACCATCAGAAAAAGGGCACAAATGTACTAGTGCATCCTTACTAGTCCTTGTTAAGCTGCATCATCTTTAGCAAGAGATTGAATGACATTGACAAGAATCTTGTCTTCCAAAGATCATTATTCTATCTTAGGTTGACAATCCTCTTTGATCCTACATCAGGAAGAAATAACTCATTGATTGACACTTATTAATCCTCCACCATCCTCATCATCCAAAATCAACCTCAATCTAATCAAGCATCCCACCATACTTCAGCATCCCACCATGATTCAGTTGATCCAAATCTTGGCATCATATCTAAGAAATCCACTATCCTTAGAGATTCTTCAAATTTGCATCCATCAATCTTTAGATTTATTAGAAACATTTTTCATCCATCCATCATCTGCATCTTCATCTTTATTCCATGCCTTTCAAGACGTGATCTAAGAGGAGAAGAAACATGGATTACAACTTGGCATCTAGTTCATATGATCCCAACAATCCTACCAGTGTGAAGGTGACTTATAATCCACAAATCCTACAAGTTGAGAATGTGTGGGAAAATCTAACTGAAACCCCCATGTGATTCTCCATGGAAACCTACATGAGCCATCCAGGGCATGCACAAATAGTAAGTGTGATCATTGATCAGAATCGACAAGCTATAATGGAAAACTTCACACAAGATGGTACTTCCATTACCTTCACAACATGAGTGCCCTTCATGGGCCCTCAAAATCCACAATCCACATCCCAAAATCCCATCATCACTTCTGCATCCTTTGCATCGCAACTCCTACCATGAACCGTCTCTCTTTGGGGCCTCACCAAAGCAAAAATGCAAGCCTTGGGTATACCGACCTAATCCCACATGTCCATGCCTACAAACTAATAAGCCACTTTCCCGCAAGAAATGCAATAACAACCATCACAACCCCCACCTACTTCATATTTTCCTTTGTATACCAACTATCTATCTATACCACCCATTGCTTCTCAAATAGTTCCACCACCTCAACAGAAGAGTTCATCTCATCTCGCCAACTACCTTGTGCAACCACCTCCTATCACTATCTTCCCAACATTCATTCCACTCCTAAGAAATGTAAGAATGCATCCCACCTATGTCAGCCAGGTCCAAAGCGAAATGCATCAAGACCAATCCTATCAGCAAGAAGCACCATTCCATCAGCCTCCTCTACAACAATAATTATTCCTAGCACAACAACAACAACATCCCATCATCCCCCAATAGCAACAACCATCATCTTATCCAGTGTAGCAGCAATATCTCATCATCTCCCAGCAATAAAATCTCATCATACCCCAGTAGAAACAAGCCACTTCATATCCTCCACAACAATACACTCATGCACCTCAGCAACAATATCCTCCCCAACATCCATTCCAATCTACCTAGCTTGTTGGGAAATCACCCTATCCACCACAAAATCATCCTTATTCACCAACACCATTAGATCCTTTCCCAATAAAAGTACCCACTCCAGCACCTATCAATGCCAAATGGGAGGAAATGAAGAATGCTCTCAAGGAGCTCAAGGCTAGAATAGAGAGAAAGGCCTTCAAGTTTGATGAGGTTTGTTCTTATCACTTTGACAAATCAATCACAATAATCCCATTTCCCAAGCACTTTGAGATGCCTAAGTTTTACAAATATAGAGGGAAAGGAGATCTGATTAGCCATGTCAAAGAACTTATCATGAAGAGATTTCATACAGTGACAATTTCCTTATGCACCTATTCCCCAAGAGCTTGGGAGGAATTGCAATAGAATGGTTTTACAAGATACCCTATGGGACAATCACAACCTTTGCTAAACTCTCTAAGAAGTTCATAGCTTAATATGCCTATAATGTCGAGAATGAGTTGTCATTGTTAGACCTTTGCAACTCAAAGTAGAAAGGAGGTGAGAGCCTATTTGATTACTTGCAATGATGGTAAAACCTCACTACAAGGTTATCATATCAACCGCCTGAGAAGCATCTTACCAAAATCTTTATTGATAACCTGCATCCAAAACTATCCCACTTCATGAGGATGAACTACATCCAAACTTATCAAGACATCAAAGGAAAAGGGATCGATATCAAAAGAGGCCTCTTAGACAAAGGCACAATTTGGCACTACAAGGATGATTCCCACAACAAACCCAGTAATGACAAAGCTTGCTATAGGAAAAGAAATAATAATGTCATTATCGATGGAGCCACTGACACCAAGCATGTCCAAATTATTGTGGCTGGTCCTACACCAACTCCTGCATATCAACAACAACAACCACCAATCAGTCAACAACTTATGCAACACTATCAAAACCAACAAATAAATCCAACCAATCAAGCCAATGTCATATCCACTACCCCAAATCAGAACAAGCCTCAAGTCCAGACCCATCAGCGACATACCTTCACACCTCTTGGTGAACCATTGGACATGATATTCCATTGAATGAATAAAGTCAATCTCATTACCTATCCTCCAACTTAGAAATTCGATGATGCAACTCCCAAGCCTACATGGTATAAGTATCATGAGTACTATGATTATTATCATGTTAAAGGACACGTTACCCTAAGGTGCATGATACTAAAGCACTATATCCAAGATCTGATCGATAGAAAGGAGATCCAAGTGGACACACTAGCCCAACCTTCACCTAATGCCAATCTATAGATCTATCAAAATGTGTTCCCTCAACATGACTCTGGGAAGAACCAAGTCAATACCAATCCTCCACCCTAGAACCAAGGTAAAGGCAAGAAAGGAGACCATGCTGACTATATAGACTTTACTACTACACACATCAAATATGATAAATTTGTTGGATGTATAACCCAAGTTGAGCCTATAGTCAATGTAATCCATGTCAAGGGAGAATATACTCAATGTCCAGTCACCACACACTGAGACCAGATATCTATCACCAGTGCTAATCCAAGGCCATCTCACAAGACCCAATATAACCTTTTGGAACATCTTGGGAATACACCTTCCCAAATCTCCATCCTCGACCTTCTCCACACTTCACCCACCCATCAAGATATCCTCAACTGAGCCCTCCAAGAAGGACATGTCCCCATAGACATTAATACCATCTAGTTTGAGAACCTTGTGGAACATCTATCAGCATCATGTGCTCTTTCCTTCAAACCATCTAACATACCAGCTATTGAGCCTGAGCACAATCTCCCTCTTCACATCATCATCATGGTCAGAGACTTTTCAATCAAAAGGGTCATGATAGATAATGGCCTAGCCCTAAACTTGTGTACTTTGAAATTCATCAAGCAATTGGAATTCACAGACACTAACATATCATAGGATGTTCTCACCATCAAGGCATATGATAACTTGGAGCATACCTGTTAAGGTACCATTCTTTTTCCTATCAATATAGGCCCTACAACTCAAGACACCATCTACCACATTGTTGATCTAGACCTACCATATAACATCCTCCTCAACTGACCATGGATCCATTCCATTAAAGCCATACCATCTACTTATCACCAATGTCTCAAATTTCTTCATTAAGGCACTAAGATCACCATCCATGCAGATCCCCAACACTTCACATACTATCATGCACTAAAAAGCATCATTCCCTCATTATGCCCATTGTCCTAGAATCAAAATTGGCACTTCTGTCACTGCTCATCCTGATCCCATAGCAATCCAGAGACTATCCTAGTGTCCACCCTCTCATCCGTCAAGATCAAAAACTAAGGTTGTGTTGAGTACAGTCTAAATGATGCATTTTTAGTAGGAGCCCTACCACTTGATCCCCATACACAAGGGCACCCAAGCCACCAAAGCAAGCCTACTCAAGCCAATCATGAAATCAAGTAGTTTAGACCACTAACATTTGTCTCCCATAGAAACATAAACAGTCTAGAAATGGACCCTGACATCAACCAATGGCTATATAGAGATCCCCCACCTCCTGACACTAAGCTTCTCTGTTACTTCAAATAAAAATATACTTCATTTCATAAATATGCTACCAAGCAATGGAAATACCAAGGCGGTGGTCTAGGACCACAAGAAAGCAAAAGCAAAGATCCAATCAAAGCCTCAAAGAATCCAAAACATCAAGGCCTTAGCATTAATACCTCTTGCCTGCGTATACAAGAATCCAATACTGCAACTAGGGGCACCAACTTGCCCAATGTTCCCCTCTTGAATATCCAGGATGACCTTGTATAAATTGAAGACATCCCTAAAAAGGAAGAAAATAAATCCTAAGATGAAATCTTCGATGATGATACCCTCCTGGGTACTTTCATCCTCCATCAACTCACCATAAATGTCATAGAACTTCCCCTCCTCAATCCCAAACTCATAGACTTGGGGTCAACCAAGCGTCACACATATCAATGAGTTCCAAAGCACAGAAGCACTCCTGAGGTTCATGGGAGCATCAGGCAAGAAAATAGATCAACACCAAGAATCAGCTCATGTCTGCAAGCTCGACCCTAAAGGATACTTCGAGGAAGAGGAAGTATTTAGCAACAAAATTTAAAAATAAAAAGAAAAGAATAGGTCCTTATGTGAAAACCCCTTTGGGGTGCATTCCAACTCTTAAAAATAAAAAATAAAGGGTGTATATTCTGGTGAAAACCTCTCTAAGGCACTAGAAGATGAAGACTTGCCTCTTCCCCCCATCTAGGACTATCGGCTAGAGAAATCATCCATCATCATTGAGGAAAGAAAGTGAGTCAACTTGGGAAATGAAGAATACTCAAGGATCACTTACATCGCATCATCTTTGACTAAAGCAGAAGAAATGGCTTTCAGAATTCTCCTCCAAGAAGCTACTATCAACTTCGCATGGTCATATGCACACATGCTAGGGCTTGATCCAAATCTAGTTGTTCAAAATCTTGCAATGGACCCTAACACCAAGCCAGTAAAGAAGAAGCTATAAAAAATGCATCCTAAGGTAGCCCTATTAGTAAAATAAAAATTGGAGAAACTACTACAAACCAAAAGCATTAGAGCTATTAATTACTTAGAGTGGATATCCAACATGGTTCTTGTCACCAAACCTTTAGGAGAGATAAGAATCTGCACAAACTTCCAAGCCTTGAAAAAAGAATGTCCCAAGGATGATTTCCCCATACCAAACATAGACATGATAGTCAATCTTACAATAGGCCATGAGATCTTGTCACTTATGCATGGCTTCTCATGGTACAATCAGATCCAAAAAGCAAAGGAAGATCAACACAAAATAGCATTCACCATAGCGTGGGTTACCTTCTGCTATAATATGATGCCATTTGGGCTAAAGAATGTAGGGGCCACCTGTCAGTGAGCGATGACATCCATCTTCCATGATATGATACAGAAAACCCTGGGAAACTATGTGAATGATATCCTTGCAAAATCCAAGACACAATGTGAACACCTTAACATCCTTGAAAGTGTATTCGATCACCTCCATCATTACGACCTAAAGCTAAATTCAAAGAAGTGTGTTTTTGGAATAACATCTGGAAAGCTTCTAGGCTTCATTGTATCACAACACAACATAGAGATTGATCCTAAAAGGTCAAAGCCATAAAAAAGGTCTCCTCCCAGAACACTCAAGAAACTCTAAAGCCTGCAAGGAAAACTACAATCAGTGCGGTAGTTCATATCATAGTTGGAAGACAAGTGCCAAACTTTCACGCATTTTCTCCACAAGGACACAAGCTTCAAATGGGATTCTATCTGCAGAAGAAGCATTGAGAAGCTAAAGGAATATCTAGCTAACTCTCCCATCCTTTTGTCACCCATTTCAGGACGTCCTCTAAATCTATACATCTTCGCAACCACTATGGCAGTGAGGACACTCTTGGCACAACATGATGATAATAGAAAAGAGAGAGCCATCTATTATATCAATCAAACTCTTGTCAACTATGAGCTCAATTACTCACCAATGGAGAAGGCATGTCTCGCAGTGGTCTTTACCACTCAAAATCTTATACATTACATGCTTAGCGACACTATCAAGCTCATCTCAAAGGTGGACCCACTCAAGTATCTTTTATCAAGGACAACATTAATAGGCCGTATGGAAACATGGGTCATGATGTTAAGAAAGTTTGACATCTAGTACATAGATCAGAAGGCAATCAAAGTGAAAGTAATTTCCAATTAGTTAGCAGAAGTGCCTCTGGTGAATCTATACTTTGATGGCTCCTACACATCACATGGATTAGGGAAAATAATCCTATTTGTCACACCTCAGCATGACTATATCTCCAAATCATTCAAATTGGGATTCCCTTGCACCAACAACATTGCATAATATGAGGCACTCATCTGAGGCCTCAAAACAACCATCTAGTGGAAATTCATAGAACTGAAAATATTTGGAGATTCACAGTTGATAATCAAGCAAGTCCTAGATGAATTCCAAACAAAGGATGACAAGCTTCTACACTACAAGGAACTCGTGGATAGATTGAAAGAGCACTTCCTGAGCCTAGTTCACGCAGATACCAAGGCTACAAAACAAACTTGTTGACGCAATGGAAACCATTGGGTCCTTATTGGAAATCCATCATGACTCATCTCAATTTGAATTCTTAGTCAAGAAGCTACACATGCCTGCTTATGAGAATGTCAATTTAGAAATGGTGTGCATCTTGGTTGGTCCCCAGTCCTCATGGTACCACAAGATTCATGCATATCTTTAAAATGGTATCATATCCCCCCACATCACAAATAGCCAATGCCAAAACCTAATTCACAAAGCTTCTCATTACACTCTTATAGCCAACACCCTTTATCCTTGAGGATATCACAATATCCTCTCTAGGTGTTTACATTCGAATGAGGTTGTCCTAGCTTTAAAAGAGATTCACACTGGAATTTACAGTGCCCACATGAGTGGCATGGTGCTAGAAAAGAAGTTTCTTAGATTTGGGTATTACTAGCCAACAGTGGAGCATGATGCCTATGAATTCATCAATAAGTGCTTACCATGTCAACAACATGCGAATTTGATTCATTGTCTAGCTCAAGACTTATAGACCATTGCACCACCATGGCCATTTTCATGTTGCGGCTTTAACCTCATTGGGTTAATCACTCCCCTTTCCTCAGATGGACATAAATATATCATAACAGCCACATAATACTTTACAAAGTGGGTTGAAGAAATTCCTTTCATCCTCACTACTAGCATCCAAATATCCAAGTTCATCCTATACCATATCATTTTTTGCTTCGACATCCCATCCACCATCTTCACAGATCATGACATGCCTTTTGAAAACTAGCATGTGGATGATCTATGTGCCAAACTCCACATCCACCATCATTTCTCTAGCCCATACTTCCCTCAAGGAAATGGCCAAGCTAAGGAAACCAAAAAAACCATCCTAAAAATCCTCAAGAAGGTTGTCAATGATTCTAGTCATGACTGCCACCTCCAAATAAACCCCACCCTTTGGGCCTATCTTACTTCTTATCGTACTCCCACAAGAACCACCCTATACTCTCTTGTATATGGTTCTAAAGTTGTTCTACCAATCAAGGTTGATCTCCCATCATTGTGTCTATCAATGAGAAACTATACCACCGATAAAGACTATCGTGTGGCATGCCTCACACAACTGGACCTATTAAATGAAAATAGGCAGCTCAAGCATATTGTAATACACCAAAAATGGGCTATAGGTTCATTGACCTCTTACATCAACAATTCGATTGAAATCGACATCAAAGTCCTAACCTAAGGCACATCTACACATTAGTTCATCAAAACCCTAATTGATTATCTTAATTCTGCATCAAAGAATATTCCTTGAATATTCCTTATTTATCCTAATTATTTTTTATTTAATAATTATTTGACGATACATCCTATTTATCTTAAAGTTTGATTAATTGAATATGATGAATAATTAATTAATTAATTAAATTCTGCCACTTAAGTATTTAATTACATTTATTCCTAAATTGTATTATTTAATTTTGACAATAAATCAAAAAACTTATGACTAATTGATTAAATTCTTATTTAATTAATTAATGTCAATTGTCAATATTTAATGATATAGTTTTTGAGTATCAGTTTGATTTAATAATTGATTAACCAATAAATTAGTTATTTTTATTTTAAAAATCAATTTAGTTGAAGATAATCACCTTATTTATTTAATTAATTCATGATTATTATGCACATTCAAAGAGCAGTTAAACTTTAAATCATAAAATCAATTCAAGTTGTTATTTTTTGGAAACTCAACATCTATTTTGAGTTGGAAGATGATCTAAACTTCCAATTTGAGTTAAAAAGCTATTTTTGCATGATTTGCATGATTTTGTGAGTTGATTTGTTCTTAATCTCTTGTTGAATCAAACATCAACTTGAGTTTATCAAGAGTGATTCATGGCTTCTTTCAATGCATCCTCAAGCCCTAGGTTTCTATAAAATCAAGGCTCAGCTCTTCACAATTTACCACTCTCAAATTTGCACAATTATTCTGGCAAATTTGCTTTTGAAGGATCGAGCACTTGCGACAGGCGATTTGTGAGATTTTTCATTGTTGGTCATAAGCATTCATAGTTTTTCATAGCATTCACTTAGCATATCATTTCTTAGATTAAATTTGCATATCTTTTTCATTCAATTCTAGATTAGATTCATACAGTTTTTCATCTAATTGCATAGAAAATACAAAAATATAGATTAATTTGCATCTATTCTACATTCATCTTTTTTCATCCAAATCCTTCATTTAGGTGTTGCATTGTCACTGATCTCAGTCTAATCTGAAAATACCATACTCGCACCTACTAGAAGGCAATAAATCGCCTGGTTAGCTTAGTTTCAATTATTTGTAGATTTTGATTTTGCTAACCTCTAATGTTTTACTGAAGTGTTGTGTCCATGGCTAGGTACAATTTTCATACACATTTTTGACAGCCACTATGGGGCCCTAAAATGGGTTCCCATTTTATTCTAACAATTTCATTCAATTTTCTATCATTTTTTGCCATTTCTGCAATTTTTAGATTTTGTCCGTACATTTTTCGTATGACTTTTTTAAGAAAGTCATACCAGAACCCCCTGACCGTCATACGACAGTTGAGATTTTTCAGGCTCATATTAGAACTTACACATTGTCATTTGGGAGCTTCTCTGTCATGTGGGCAGATACCCACTGTCATACACATTTCCAAATTGTCATACGGGAGGTAACTTACTGTCATACGAGTTTTTCCATTAGAATTCAATTGTTGTTTCAAATTTTCTAGTAGTTTTCCAAATTTAATTTTTGGATTTGAACTAACAACTAACCTTAACAATTGAGATCTTCTATTTCTGATTGGTATTTGTTGATTCTGATCGAAAAAGCATAAGAAAAATTGCTAAAATAGGTAAAATATACTAAGCACATTGCGAGGGATTTAGGTATTCTGCTATGGTTTGATAACATTTCAATTTGGATTTTAAAAAAAACTCTCACGTGTCAAGCTTGTGTGCCTTTCCAGCTTTCATAATTCACACTTCAGTTTTGGGCTATAAAAATGAACATAGATTTGCTTTTTGCATATCTGTTACACATAGTAAATAGGCCCTATGAACACTATTTGTGGATGATCTTGAGAGAGTGGGCTTCATTCACTTGTTCACACATGCAAAGCTCTTCTTGATGAAGGATCCCCTTGTAGGTAGGGAGGATACTAAGATTATCTTGTGTTCTAGTTGGTTTGGTCCTCAACTTTTGATCAATACGTTCTCTCTTCGGAGAGATCGATAGAGCATAGTGGTTGACATCACAAATCTTGGTGAGATAATTTTAGTCTTAGTGTGTCAGATTAATCTATCTGCTATGTTTGGGTAAAAGTGATAAGGCTAGAGGACTATGCTCTACTCCCTTTTTGGGTAGTATCAGAAACTCAAAAACTTGGATCTTGACCAAGTCCCCATGTGGTATCTTTCATGAGTCACCTTTAGAGAGGGTTAATCATAGTGGACATTCCCTTTATTGGGTCAACCACGTGGATGAAACCTCAAGCAGTAATAGCCATTTTCGCCGTGGTAGCAACAACCGCTATATAAATGTCCTTGTGGAGGAAATCTTCACAGGTGTGGTCTCTTGTTGGGCTGTTAGATCTCCCTAGCAGCTCCACATTGATTAAATTCTTGGACTATGTCAAAACCTTGGTGCACCTGGATTAGATTTTTCCCTCTTGAGATCACAAAATTTGTAGAGTCAGACCATTACTACAAACCTTAGCGAGGCCAATTTTTCATTTTCTAGGATATGTGCATTATTGAAAAACTTTTGAGAACATACACAAGTAGCACTCCTAAGAATTGGTAAAATAAGTCACTTGATTGTTCATGTGCAAGGTTTCTTTGTCCCATGTTCATTATTTTGAAATGTGCTTGAAATCACTTGCCTGCTATTCTGTGTACTTGTTTCTCTACTTGGTTATTGAAAATGAACACTCCCGAAATGAACTTCAAATCTAGACAAAAAAACCTTGCAACCAAACTGATTTTGAAAATTGAGAAATTACAAATCTGACACAAAACTCCTTTCTAGAGTCAAAAGTCATCCCACAGTCTCAGAAACTTGTATGATTTTCCCACAAAAGTCATGCCCGAACCCCTATATTATCGTACGGGAGCCTATACATTATGATACAAGTTTTGTTAGGAAAAGTCAAAGAAAATCAAACCCTGGTGTGAACTATCATACGTGCATTGTCAATTGTCATGCCAGAGCCTACCCAAACTCATACGAGCCTAAAGAAAGTCATATGAGAATTTTGAAAAACTTGCCAAAATTGCTAGGAATCCAATTTTTAGAGCCTATTTCTAGATTTTGTCAAAAAAATCATTGTGTTAGGAACAAAGTAGTAACTAGAAAGAATCCAATCATTTTCCTGAATTGGTCTCTTGAGTCAGATCTAGCCTTTTGATCTATCAATTTGAGTCTTTTTCATCTTATGTTAAAACCTTGTCAACATTCTCTTCAATTCAATCTTCACAAAAATGGCTAAGTGTTGCGAGCTCATGTTCACCATCTTTTGGGCATCTATCCATACTACTAGGGCACAGTATCCTTCATTTACATTTGCTCTATCTTCAATCAACTCAATCTTGACAAGGTTGTGTCATTAGATCTTCTTGAATCAAGTCATTCTTCAGTTGTCTTCATCTTTCTCTTTTGCTTCACCCAAGGTTAATGGTGGAAACTACAGCTTGATCACAATGAAAAAAAAGGAGAAAAACCCAAAGTCTCTTCAGCCACATCTTCTATGATTGCTAAGACATTTCATCAACCTTTTGACATAACTAAATTCGTAGAAGATGCTCTTGGCAATCTGTACTTGATAGGTGGTTACGTCACCCTCCTGCATCAATCCACGCAGGTCATCAAGCAACTCCCCCTGCATTAATCCATGCAGGTCATCAAGAAACTCCTCATCGATCAATCCCTGGTAGTTCTTGTGTGTGTGAAAATTGTACCTGATCTGTAAACACAACACTTCAGTAAAACATTAGAGGTTAGCTATAATCAAAATCGTGCAAAATTGAAAGCTATCTAAACAAGTGATTTACTACCTTCTAGTAGGTGCGAGATTAATGTTCTCAGATTGTTATCGATATTAGTGACCTAGATGACACCTAAATGAAAGATTTGAATGCAATTGATCTAGATATGAAATATGAATGCAATTAATCTATATTTTTGATATTTTCTATGCAATAATAATGATAAAACTGATGTGAATCTATGCTAATATGGAAATTGATCTATGATATGCTAAATGATCTAACAATGATATGAAAAAGAATCTAAATGAATGTAAAAAAAAAAACAAATTGATCTCACAATAGCCTTGATTCGCAATAAGCTTTGATTCTCCAAATTCCAATTCTTCAAAATAGTTGTGCAATTCGTAGATGACTTTGGTAAAGTAAGCTTGCAAAATTATGAGATGATCTGAGATGAGCTGAAGCCTTGATTTTATAGAAATCCAAGGCTTTGGAGGTGCATGGGAAAAAGCCATAAATCACTCAGATTAACTCAGCTTGATTTTTGAGTTATCTGATAATAAAGATAATTTAATTCACAAAAATATGCAAAAGCTAAGTTTTAACTCAAAATAGAGTTTAGCTTTAATTGATAATTGATAGTTGTCTGCTTTTATGATTGTGCATGTTTTAATTATGAATTGATTTAATAATAAAGTGATTTATTTCCAACTTAACTGCTTTTAAAAATAAAACAATTGATTTATCGGTTAATCAATTATTTTTTCAAACTTTTATCCCAAAAATAATATTATTAAATATGACATCTTGCTTTAATTAATTAAATAAAAATTTAATCAATTATTCATAAGATATTTGGATTTATTGTCAAAATTAAATAATACAATTAATAATAGATAGAATTAAATTTAATTAAACATTTAAGTGGCAAATATTAAATCTAATTAATTAAATATGCAAATTATTCAATTAATCAATTTTTAGGATAAATGTGATTTATTGCCAAATAATCATAAAATTAAAGATAATTACGATAATTAAGAATATTGCTAGGAATATTCCCTGATGTAGAATTTAAGATAATCAATTAAGATTCGATGATGTTTAGATGTGCCTTAGGTTAGGACTTTGATGTCGATTTCATTCGAATTGAAGATGTAGGAGATTAATGAACTTATAGCCCATTTTTGGGGTATTACATTTTGCCCCTCTTTGAATTATTGTGCAAAGCACAGTGGTTCAAAGATAGTCTGTGTATGATAAAGATATGAAATTGATGTTTGAAATTGATAATTGATATGAGACAGAAGCTGATTGATATTGATTTGATATGGAGATGATAGGTCTTGAGTGACCAAAGATAATATTCACTATAATAGCAAATGAACCTATGATTGCGAAAAAGTGTCAAAACGCCTAATTCCAAACCTTAGGATTCCTAAGAAGTGAGTGACTGGTTCTAGACTCGATTGTCTTAGCAGAACTAGCAAGTATCACATCTGAATCCTTCAGTTGCCGAAGAACCAAGGAAAGAACACTATGACCCGATGGTTGCAAAAACTGATACAGTTTACAAGATCAAGAGAATACCAGATTGATATGGATCTTGATGAATTTGATATGCCCCAAGTGATGATAGATTTGCCCCAAGCGATGAGGTTTTTTGATGAATCGGTAACTAGACGTGGTTGTTGTCTTGATTACTGAGGAAATATATTGATTTCCATAAAGATATGATTTCAAATTTGATTATAGACTTTGAATGATATCCAATACCATGCCCCCTTCAGGATTAAAATTGAAATCTGACAAGAAAAGTCAGCGTTGAGAGTTTAGAAGCATGTTAATTGATTTGAGAAGTGGTTAAACACATTCGGTGAATGCATTCTGCATCGTTTAGAGGTCCTAGAGACTAAGTTTGACTAGGTTTGACCATGAGTTGACCATGGTTGACCAAGTTGAAATTTTGATAGTTTGATGTTAGATAATCAGTTAAGTTGAATACTGGATTTCTATGATGATTGAAAGTCGATTATGCAAGTAGTTAATAATATGAATGATCTCATATTTGAATTTTGATCCCGAAAAAGGATTCTACTTGCTGCTTCATTGGAGGAACCTTCGTGTGAGATTCAGCTCTTGTTAGATTTGAAGAATTGATATGAAGAATTGTTTAAGCTTTGAAGTTCATTTAGTCATTGTGAGATCATGCAAAGATGAAAAATGCAAAGAAGCATGCAATATGAAATGCAACCTAAGACCTAGGACCTAGGACCTAGGACCTAGTCACTGATCATGTGTCGATTTGTTATCATCATTGAACTTTTAGGTAACCAGATAAATCAATACAATGCCCACTAGCTATGAAACCATAGACATATGAATATCAATTTGTATGCGCAAGAATCAATACAACACCCACTAGTGAATAACCATGGATATATGAATATTGATTTTATTTTTGGAATGTAGGATTAGATACAAGCACCAAGGCACAAGTGCCAAGATGACCTGAATATCATGTCCATTTTGATATAGCAATCTGTAGAAGCATCAAAACATGAATGTCGTGATGACTTGAATACACCTTGCATGACAAACACATCAAACAGCCAAGAGATCATTCTAAATCCAATGTGAATTACCCGTAGTGACCCTTTATCGTTCACATCCTTAGGTAAGATCGTGTTTCACAGTAGTAGAAAGAACTCATTCAAAAAGACAATAGTTAGATCAAACTTCCTTGAATTGTCTAGGTATCAATGGTCGAGGTACGCATGGCCATCCAATTCGAGATAGAGGCTCTTATAGTCAAACACCATTTCAATCTGGAATTTCCAAAGTGGTTAGATTTTCACATACATGCAGAAGACAAAGAAAAGATTATGCCCCCAATCATCACTCTCTAAATCCTATAAAGGACATCATCGAAGAGCTCAAAGGGACACAATATGCAAAAATCTCAATACGAATCAGTAAGCATACAAGAAGATAAAAGCATGTAAAAAGTATAGATTGTTTTCAGTTGAGTTTTGATGTTTGATTGCATTGCTGTAGATGCAAAATCCTTTCTGGAGACAAGACTGACTGACTAACTCACATGAAGCTTCAAAGGAATCTGACTAGATATGATCCATCTAAGATACATGGGAGACCATAGGATATGACATTGATTGCCCCCAAGTGTTAAACATTGATAGGATACAGACGCTTGAGCTGATTGGTGTACCAACTGACTTATTGAAAATTGGAAATGCAGAAACAAACTGAGAGATATGTAAAAACTAAAGCAAGACTGAAAGCTAGGAAAGACCAAGATTGCACTGATAGATGGAGCATTTGGAACAAGTGGCGCTCGTTTGCCAGGTTTTCACCATCTTGGCAGAGATTCTATTTTTGCTACCAAGGCCCCTGTTTCCAGGTTTTCACCAAGGCGCCTATTTCTAGGTTTTCACCAAGGCACTTTTTTTTTTTTTTGTATTGTTCATTTTTTTCAATACTTTTGATATTTTTCACTTTTTTTGATATTTTTAATATTTTTTTTTATTTTTTTGTGAATCATCAAGGCGCCTATTGCTAGGTTTTCACCAAGATGTTCATTTTTTAAGGACTTTTTTCTGATTTTTAGGATTTTTTCAAGATATTTAACCATAGACTGAATGCCTTAGGCGTAGAATTTCTTCAGATGAAGAATGTTGATTGGTTCTCAAAGTTGTTCTCCTTCAGTCATTGAGAGTTGATAGGCACCAGAGCCAAAAGTAGCAGTGATGACAAAGGGACCCAGCTAGTTGGGTTTGAACTTCCCCTTGCGTTCTCGATGGGATTGATTTTTCGGATTTTCTCTCAAGACTAGATCGCCAACCTGAAATTCTCTGTGTCTGACTTTCTTGTTGTAGCCTCTAGACATTCTCTTTTGATATACTCTGAGATGATCATACGCTGCTTGTCTGCACTCATCTACTAGTTCAAGTTCTTGCAACCTAGACACTCTGTAGTCATCATCAGTTACTAGACCATGCATTCTGATTCTGAGTGATGGGATTTCAACCTCAATAGGCAGTACCGCTTCAGACCCATAAACCAAAGTGAAAGTTGTAGCCCCTATAGGTGTTCTGATACTTGTTCTGTAGGCCCATAGAGCTAGATTAATCATGAGATGCCAGTCTCTGCCAGTTTTGTTTATTGTTCTGTGTAAGATCTTTAATAGATTTTTTTTAGAAGCCTCTGCTTGGCCATTCCCTTGTGGATAGTAGATAGAAGACCAATATTGGATGATTTTTAACTTGGCACATAGATCATCGAGGTCTTTATTCCTGAATTGCCCACCGTTATCTGTGATTATGGAATGAGGTATCCCATATCTACATATGATATAGTTCAATATGAACATAGATATCTATTTCCCTATTGCTTGTGTCAAAGGGACCACCTCTACCCATTTTGTAAAATAATCTTTGGCTGTGATTATATGGGTATGTCTGTTAGAAGAATGAGGATGAATCATCCTGATAAGATCAAATACCCATTGATGGAAAGGCCATTGTGTTGTAAAGGGGATTAGATCTCTCCCTGGAGCATGAATTAAGTTACCATGCACTTGACACTTTTGACAATTCTTAACAAATTTGATAGACTCTTTCTCCATTTCAAACTCCTAAGCAAGATCATATCGTGCAGTCCCAATGCCTAGCAAGGTGGAGAATAAGAGGGATTGGCAAGCTAGTGAAAGAGATGGAAGATAAGAGAATGAAGGATAATGAAGGGAAGAAATCCTCAAGGGCAAACTCCTCAAGAATACCTAAACTAGGGAAAATTGTCATGTAAAGCACATTTGGACAAGCAATGAAAGGTCAGCATAGGATAAGTCACAAAAGTGTAATGCCAAAGAAGGAAAGGATGTGGTCCAAAGGAGTAGACATGTCAAGAGGGTTCATAGCATCGTGTTTTACTCTTTCTTTCTTAGATCAAGACCAAAGGGGAAAAGGATAGAGAAAGGCTATAATGAATGGAGGAAGATAGACATAAAGGCTAAACAGGAAGGGAATGAAAGCAAGATCATCATAAGATAGCTCACAAAATAGCCAAATGTTCATGTATAGATCAACACTGTCAAGATCAAAGAGAGAAGATGGAATGGATGAAATATGTAGAAGAACTACGCATGATGCCTGATTGCCAGGTTTTCATCATGGTACTTATCGAAGGCACCACAAGGGAGTGGTTTTCACCATAGGATGAATTTATTTCTCTTTACTTTTGCTACCAAGGTGCCTGTTTCTAGGTTTTCACCAAGGCACATTTTCAATTTTTTTAATTTTTAATTTTTTTAGAAGAAGGAAAGCTTTCAGATAGTGCTTCTTGAAAGGATAAACCATGATATGCCAAGGATTCAAGATGATATGCTCAAAGATGCTGATAGGGAAAGGGAGATGGAAGAGAAAAATGGAGGATAGGGTTTTATGTAAAGCGAGTGAGGTTGGAAGAAAGGAGGAATAGACAAATGAGGAAAAATGATAGAAGGTAGAAAAATAATGCATGGAAGGATTGTGAAAGGGTAGATGGAAAGGAAGGAAAGATCAACATCAACACACACCTTGAAGGGTGGGGAGAGGATGTAGGAAATGTGAATGAAGGAATACATGAAGGAATATGGTGAATGGATAGCAGAGGTTGTGGTTTAGGCACATGGAATGGAAGAATATTTTTGGAGGGAAATGAAGTGGAAGCCTTTGGAAGCTTGAATGTCAATTTCACTTTTTGCTCAACACCAGACTCTTTCAAGAGAGACTTTGGAATCCATATAGCCATAGGATTTTTATTTCCTTTTGATGATCTAGAGAGAATATCTTCAATGATGGATTTTGGAACCCATACTTGTCTTGTATTTTTTTTCTTAGATATCTCCTTTGACTTTATGCCTCCATGTCGATTAGAGGAGACATGGTGATTTTCTTTTTTGGATGGATTCTTGTATTGCTTCTTTTTCTTGTATTGAACATTCAAGTTGCTTCCAAAGGACTTGGGACTTGTGGAAGAGGGAGGATATGACTGGTTTAGATGGGTGGGTGGATGAAAAGGATTCAAGGGTATGCATCTATGTTGATCTTGGGAAAAGATGGGAGATGGAGGGATGTAAGGACCCAAGATGGATGGTGAATTAGGAAAGTTAGGAGGGGAAAGTGAAGGTACATAAGGACCCAAGATGGAAGGTAGATGTGAAGCCTTTAGTAGTGGTGGAAAAGGTCCAAGGATGGAAGTGGAAGACACAAAAGGATAATCAATAAGTTCATCAGCATCTATATGACAACCAAGGATATCAGCATCTTTAGAGTGAGCATTAGAATTTTCAATAGAATCATGGACATCTTGAATATGAACACCTTCTTTGATTGTATTGTTCAAAGCTTGCAAAGACTTAGGAAGAGTAGAAAGTGGAAATGAACATGGAGTGGTAGAACAAGAAGATGGGAGACTTTGATCTTGATAAGGATCTTTGGATAGCATAAGCGCATAATTTTTTTCTTGATTTTCAATAGGCTTAATATTGGAAGTAACAACACTATTTTTACCAATCTTAATGGAAGTATCATCTTTGGAAAGCGCAAGTGTATAAGGTCATTTTGATTGTCAATAAGCTCAACAGTGTAAGTAGTAGCCTGATCTTGCTTAGGAGAAGACTTAAGACATGGTGGAATGCATGAAAAAGGGTCTATAGGATCAAAAGAACCATGAAGTGGATAAGAGACATTGGGAAAAGGAGTGGATGACATGTAGGGTTCTTGATCTTGATCTTTCTTTATGTTCTTTTCTTTATCATTTCTAGAGTCCTCTTGACATGGAGCCACTTCTAAGGACAAGGAAGCATGTTGGGATTGTATGGATAACTTTGGAAGAGATGGTGGAGAACTAGCTGAAGTAGGGATTATAGAATATGAAGGCTTAGGCTCTTTAATTTTATCATTATTGAAAGTATTTGCAGCCAAGTGAAGGTTAGCTTGAGTTTCTTTAAGAGGTAGCCCTGGAGGATAACTATAGGGAACCGCATGAAAAGTATCAGGGCTTGTGTCAGATGAAGGTTCTGTGAAAGATTTGAAAGACTCGGAAGCTTTAGGATATGTATTGGTATTGGAGGAAATAGGGGATGGAACAGAACCATCACAAGACAAAGATCCAACATTAACATGATCTTGCTTGAGAGTGTAATCTTTATTTTCAGCCTGAGAGTTCTTAGAGGAGAGATCCTTATAGTATTAACATTTCAAGCTAGCATGATGCATTTTATAGTCCTCAGCAGTAGTAGATGGATCATAATCAAGGTATTGTCCACAAAAGCCATCAAAGTCTCTTTCAAAATTAGAATCATATGGATCACCATCACAATCTATCCAATGTGACGGCCCATTTGTAGTAAGTAGGAACACATGACGAGGAGGACTCTTAGGAACAGAGGTGTCATAGGTATCATTACATTGTCTATCGTCATAGTCATCATAGTCTCTGAAGCTTGATGTGTCACTCTCTAAGGAAGAGGTATCATAAGAGTTGTCACGTTGCTCAAATTTTGTCTGAGGACATGGTGACATGTACAAGTCTTTATCAAATGGAAAAGAGTATAGAGATTCCATGGAGAACTCTTTAGGTTCCTTTTCTTTCTTAAGATTGTTAAGTTCAACTTGCATAGCTTGCAGCTACTTCATCATAGTGGTGATTAAAATTTCTTCCTCATGTGTACTGATTCTTTGAGACATGTATACTGATTTTCAATGGCTACTGCTCTATTCTTGACACAATGATTTGATCGACAGATTCTGAAAATAAGTTGAAAAAGCTAAATATATGGCAATTCTGACAATTTTCTAACAACTCTCAAAAATTTCCCATACGACACTCTACAAACTCGTACGAAAGTGGGTATGCTATGAAACGACAGTTGAAAAGCTCACACAATAGTTGCAAAACTTGCACGATAGTTGCTAGCAGGATTTGACTTTTAGAATTTTCTGGCATCAAAACTCGTACGACACTCGGTTGGTTATCATACGACAGTTGGGTATCAATGAAATGACAATTGAAAATCTCATATGACAGTTGCAAGATTTTGACTTTAAGAATTTGCTGGCATGGAAACTCGTACAACACTGGGTACTCAATCATATGACAGATGGGTTGTAATGAAATGACACTTGATGGAAACTCGTATGACTTTCTGACCTCCTGAGATGACTTTTGACTCCAGAAAAGGATTTTACTTCAGATTTTGCAAATTTTGAGTTTTCAAATTTGAATTGTTTGCAAATTTCAATGTCTAGATTTGAGGATTGTAACAGATTTGTCCATTTTCAATAACCAGATAGATAAACAAGCACGCAAAATAGCAAGCAAGTGATTTCAAGCATGTCTGAAAATAATAAACAAGGGCAAAAACAACCTTGCGCATGAACAATCAAGTGACTTATTCATTCTAATCCTTAGAAGCGCTAATTGTGTATGTTCCAAAAATGTTTTGCAATAACGCACATATACCCTATAAAATAAAAATTTGGCCTCGCTAGGGTTTTTAGTAATGGTTTGACTCTGCAACTTTTATGATCCAAAGGGGTGAACTCTAATCCCGGCGCACCAGGGTTTTGACACAGTCTAAGAACTTAATCTCTAGGAGCTACTAGGGAGATCTGAAAACCCAACAATGAACCATACTTGTGGAGATTTCTTCCATAA
The DNA here is from genome assembly GCA_027943335.1 of Chamaecyparis obtusa. Lineage (NCBI taxonomy): Eukaryota > Viridiplantae > Streptophyta > Pinopsida > Cupressales > Cupressaceae > Chamaecyparis > Chamaecyparis obtusa. Next base: position 466,391 of record BSBK01008033.1, read on the forward strand.
GGACATTTATATAGCGGTTGTCACTACCACGGTGAAAATGGCTATTACCGCTTGAGGTTTCGTCAATGTAGTTTTCCCTATGAAGGGAGTGTCTGCTACGGTTAACCCTCTCTCAAGGTGACTCACAATAGTATACCATAAGGGGACTTGGCTCCAGATCCAAGGTTTTGATACCTCTTCACTTTTAACCCAAACAAAGCAAGTAGATTAATCCGACATGCTAAGACAAAGTTTGTCTCACCAAGGTCTATGATATCAACCCCACGTGATCTATCAACCCCTCTGGAGAGAGAATGTATCAATCAATAAGGGAAGACACACTAACCAATTTTGATTCACCAAAGCTTGTGATGTCTACCCCACGTGATCTATCAACCTCTCCTAGGAGAGAATGTATCGATCAATAAGAGAAGACACACTAACCAAGTTGAATGTGAAATGCACTAAGTATCCTCCCTACCTACAAGGATTCTGTCATCAAGAAAGATTTCACTGGGAATCCAATCTCTCAAGAATCATGAATAGTGTTCATAGGGCCTAATTACTATGTGAGCACAGATGTATGTTTCCAAAAGAAAATCTACCAAAAGTATCCAAAAAGTAGAAAGAGGAACACTTAACGCTTAAAGTGAATATGAGATGAGTCCACAAGGTGGAACACTTAACACCTCACACAAGCTAAAAATGAGTCCCCAATTTAGAAAACAAGTGAGTTCCTAAAAGCACAAAAGGGTTGCCAAGTGGAACACTTAACGCTTCTGTCCTGTTGACCCCTCCCCTTTATGGCGCTGAGATTGCAACCACGGGGCGGAATGAGGGGCTGGTGGATTAGTGAGTCCAATAACCCAAGATAGCAATCAAGATCAATCACAAGTATCTGAGACTACTTAATGAATCTTTAAGGTGTCACAAGCTAATATCAATTATGCAAGTGTGTAAAACAAAAGCATGAAAAGAATCACCCAAGCTCGACACACGAGAGATTTATTTTAAGCTCAAATTGAAATTTTATTAGATGAAGAAGAATACCTGGGATCCTCACAACGTGCTTAGTAGATTTTACCTAATTTTTAGCAATTCTTGTTGAGCTTTTCCATGCAAGCAAGTGATGAACTCTCCAACAAGCAAACAAGCAAACAAGATATGCAACATATATTCAACTTATGAAAACCATAGGGTTAGCTCTAAAAATCAATTATTATCAGCAATAATAACCAACAATTAACCCAAATGACAACTCATATCATTCATTGAACCATGTAAAAAAATAAGTGCATACCCATCACAAAACTTTATTTTTTTTGCTGCATTTGACCTAGTCAACAAGATCTGATTTTTTTTTTTTATGATTTTGGCCACAAAAATAGAAATCCAAAATAAAGACCCATGCTTAAAAATAGAGAGCTTTTCAAAAATGTAAAATTTTTAGAAAAATCTCTTCATTTGTGCCCTAGAGACCCATTTTATCAAAATAGACTAGTTTTTATAAATTGACTATTTGAGCTATTATATTTCATCCAAATTTAAAATACAAAGTATGGACCCCCTGTAGAATTTAAAGAGCTTTCTGAAAATATAAAAATTTTCAAAAAATATGCTGATTTACGTTAGATATTAATTTTTTTAAAAATTTCAAGAAAAAATTATTAAAAATTCAAAACATCTCAGAAAATTATAAATTTTTTATTGTATCTTTCTTGATATGTGTCCAACTTTAAAAATAAATTTCAGAGCAAAAATCCAAGTCATTTGAGAGATAAAATTAAATCTTTGAAACTTTAGGGTTTTAGCTCCCCAAAAAAATCAAAACTAGTATGTAAAGGTGGGTTGCGCTACGGTGGGTGCCAAAAATATGTGTGTGAAATTTGTACCTAATTTGTAGATACACTTCAGTAAAACATTAGAGGTTAGCTATAATCAAAATCGTGCAAAATTGAAATCTAATTTAACCAAGCGATTTATTGCCTTCTAGTAGGTGCGAGATTAATGTTCTCAGATTGTTATCGAGATCAGTGACCTAGATGACACCTAAATGAAGGATTTGAATGCAATTGATTTAGATATAAATTGAATGCAATTAATCTATTTTTTTGATATTTTCTATGCAATAATATGAAAAACTGATATGAATCTATGCTAATATGGAAATTGATATGCTAAAATGATTTAACAATGATATGAAAAAGAATCTAAATGAATGTAAAACAAACAAATTGATCTCACAATAGCCTTGATTCGCAATAAGCTTTGATTCTCCAAATTTCAATTCTTCAAAATAGTTGTGCAATTCGTAGACGACTTTGGCAAAGTAAGCTTGCAAAATTATGAGATGATTTGAGATGAGCTGAAGCATTGATTTTATAGAAATCCAAGGCTTTGGAGGTGCATGGGAAAAAAGCCATAAATCACTCAAATAACTTAGGTTGATTTTTGAGTTATTTTTAAATAAAAGATAATTAACTCACAAAAACATGCAAAAGCTAAGTTTTAACTCAAAATAGAGTTTAGCTTTAATTGATAATTGATAGTTGTCTGCTTTTATGATTGTGCATGTTTTATTTATGAATTAATTTAATAATAAAGTGATTTATATCCAACTTAACTGCTTTTAAAAATAAAACAATTGATTTATGGGTTAATCAATTATTCAATCAAACTTTTATTAAAAACTATATTATTAAATAATGACAACTTGCTTTAATTAATTAAATAAGAATTTAATCAATTATTCATATGATATTAGATTTATTGTCAAAATTAAATAATACAATTAATAATAGATAGAATTAAATTTAATTACATAATTAAGTGGCAAATATTAAATCTAATTAATTAAATATGAAAATATTCAATTAATCAAACTTTAGGATAAATGTGATTTATTGCCCAATAATTATAAAATTAAAGATAATTATGATGATTAGGAATATTACTAGGAATATTCCCCGATGCAGAATTTAAGATAATCAATTATGATTCGATGATGTTTAGATGTGCCTTAGATTAGGACTTTGATGTCGCTTTCATTCGAATTGAAGATGTAAGAGATTAATGAACTTATAGCCCATTTTTGGGGTATTACAGTTCTCTTAACAACACCATGTCTCGAGGATATCAATCCCAACATGGTGTGGATCAAGAACCCACACTTACTAAAATTGGTCAATATTAAAATGATGATAATTTCAAGAAAATGATGAGGCATTTCTTGAAAGAAGATAGAGAAACATACTTCCTAGAGTTGGCTCACCAAGGGGCTAAACTTCCTCCAAACTTTAATGTTGAAGATATCATCACACATGAGGAAGAAACTCCTATCACGACTATGATGAAACATATGCATGCCATGCAAGTCAAGCTCAACAAACTCGAAAAAGAGAAGGAACCTAAGGAGTTCTTCATGAGGCTTTATTCCCTTTTCCATTTGATAAAGACTTGTATAGGCCACCATTCCCAAAAAGAGTGGAGATGCCTAAATATGATAAGTATGATGGAAAATATGATCCTCAAGATCATGTTAGAGAATTATATACTCAATCTATGGAGTTCATGCACAAACTAACCTACCTAATGCATCTTTTCCCTCAATCTTTGGGAGGGTCATCTATTCATTGGTTCTCAAAAATGCCTCCTACAATCAAGACTTTTGAGGATTTAATCAAACTATTCTATCAACAATACTCCTACAACATCCAGCATCCAGTCACTATGATCAACATTTGCAATTTGAAACAAAACTCAGGAGAACCATTCATGACTTTTCTCAAATGATGGAGGAACAAGTTTTCTGTATATGCTAGACCCATTCTAGAAATTGAGAAGTTGGAAATTTTCATTAACAACCTTGTTCCAGAACTCAACTACCATTGGCAAATGCAAAATCATACATCCTTTGATAAAATGGTAGAAAATGCAATCAAAATTAAGAAAGTACTTGCACAAAAAGGAGACATATCACTTCAAAAGAACAAGTACAAATCTGGATCTAGTTCTAAAGACAAAGGCAAAAACTAGAACAAGAATAAAGGCATCATCATTGATGGTGTTGTTGATACTATTCATGCCCCATCTAAGGCACCCGCTTTCAATCTCACTATTGGTACCCAAGCTATCAAAGCTTTAGAGGAAAAAGAAATAGAATCAAATGAGAAACCATCTAACTATAAACCTTGGGCTACAGATCCTAAATGCAAGTTTACTCCTCTTGGAGAATCTTTCGAGTCCACCATGAAAACTTTGTTGGCCAACAACATCATCACTCTTCCTGAGATAAAGGTATTTGATCCTGAATCTAAACCAAAATGGTTGAGAGAGAACAATTTTAGTGACTTCCATCGCAATAAGGGTCATAAAACCAATAACTGCATATGCTTGAAACACATCATACAAGACAAAATTGATAATGGAGAAATTGTAATTGACAATCATAAGAGCAATAATGATCATACAACGTTCACGGAACCATTTCTGAAACATGGTCAAGGAGATTCATCTTCTCGGCCTAATGTGGGTGCCAAAGTCAACTATGCCTATTCTGGAAACAATGTTGTCATAAATATAGTTGAACCATGCCTATCTAAATGTTGCAATGTCATCACAATTGTAAGAAAGGATAGAAATAATCAATCAAAAAATGCAGTTACTCAATCACAAGCTTAGGCGCATCTACAAGGACAAAATTTTGATTCATCAAATGTCCCTAAGATGCCTTTCAATCTTTCATCTGCTTCTAAAAAGAAGGCTGCCTCTAAATCATCGAATCCTAAAGACACGAGGCCAATATCATATAGTATTATCCAACAAATCTAGCATACCAATGCAAAAATATCAATGTTTGAGTTGCTTCGGATGTCCCCAGCTCATAGAGCCATTCTAGACAAAACTCTACTCAGATCCAATGTTCCTGACAACCTTGACTTAGATAGATTCTAGACTATGATTGGTCATCTGACATCTCCCCACTATGTCTCCTTTTCAGAGGAAGATGATAACTCCTTGAGTCATCTGCATAACTAGCCCTTCCACATTGAAGTCTTGATCCAAAACCACTGTGTCAAATGTGTGTTGATAGATCGGGGTGTTGGCCTAAACATTTGTTCTTATAGCTTGATCACACACTTGGGATTATCTGAAACTTCCATTGATCCTAAGAAGAAGATAACTATCAAAGCATATGATGAGCAAGAAAGATCTTCCAAAGGAACTATTATCTTATCTATCAGAACGTGACCTATTATCAGAGACACCATATGTCAAGTTCTCGATCTACCTTTGGCTTACAACATCCTTCTAGGGAGACCTTGGATACATGAAATGTGAGCTATTCCTTCTACATACCATCAGTGTGTGCAATTTCCTTATGAGGGAGTATAGGTCACAATTCCAACTGACATAGCTATGACTTGCAATGCATTGAAAGAAAGTACTGACAAACTTGTTCCTAGCAATAGAGAATCTTCAGCTAACAAAATAGACATGGCGTCTACCTCCAAAATGGAAGACATTACAAAAGAGGTTAAAATCAAAGACAATGGCATGGGAGAATACACAATGGAACCCGTTTTATCTCTCACATATCTCTCGTTGTCACCAAAATCTTATGGAAAACCTTCTGACAAAGTAAAACCTACAACTAAAGAGTCCCAGGTCATATTCAATGGAAGCTTCTGTTGGAAATTGCAATTGAAGCAATTATTGTATTGTCATTGATTTCAAACCTTAACTGGTAAGACTATTTCTATTTAAGAAAGTACTGTATCTATTTGATTGTTGCTAAGGGGAAAGGCAAGGTTGGTAACAATAGCACCTAAGGAAAGGTTGAGTTATCTTGATACTTTAATGAGTACTTGATTATGTGGCACAATGATAAGATAATGTATTGTTTATCTAAGTAAGAATGAAGACTAAATTGGAAGGCTTAACTGAGCAAAAGTGAAGAAATCTAGTTTAAGCTGAGTGATGTTAGTGTCGACCGAGCTAGCATATGCCAAGTAAATTCAGTGTTGACCGAACATTAGTATTAGCCAAGGAAATAATTTTTGAGGTGACCGAGCTTTCTTAATGAAGACCAAGGAGTTGAACACTGTATTGACCAAGCGTCAGTATTTTACATTTGAGGAAGAATTTAGATTTCCAACCAACATCGTTGAATTCTTGGTTTATGTAAAATGTGTTGACTTTATTTATTGATTGTATGAAAGCATTTAATGCACTGTAAAACATTTTATTGAGATCTATTAAGATATTTGAGATATTTCTAGAAGGATAGCTGAAGAACATAAAGTAGGAAGGATTCAATGGATCTGACCTAACCCTAAGATATACGAAGGAGATTAAGCGGCAAAAGATGTATTGACCTAACTGAGGAAGTATTAAGGAAACCTAAGCTTGAGGTTAACTGAGAGAGAGAGGATGCTGGAAGTGTTGATTGATGTTATTGACTGTCTAATCAGAGAAGGCTAAAGGAGAAGTGTTTTGATTGCTTGAAGAGAGTTCCGAGTAGATCAATGATGGTGATGGTAAAGGTTCACGGTTAGTAAGCTAGCATATGTGTATGGAATTGGATGTGATATTTGCAAAGTGAGTTGTATGTTTTTTAGATCAATACTACTACTACTTTCTAACCATTGTATCAGTCAAAATCTTTTCAACAAAGGTTGACCTAACAGTCATTTGTATAAATACTTTGAACAAGGTTGCATTATAATGGAGTGTATGGAAGTCCTATAACAAGGCACACTTTTAATAGAGTGGTTTAAATCTTTTAATCGGGTCACACCTGATAGTGTGTTTGTAACCTTTGACAGGGTTTTCTTTTCATCGAGATCACTTCAGAAGAGTGAACATAATAGTAACATGTTACAAAGTGGTTTTTCCCAAATTGGGTTTCTACTTTGAATCCTGGTGTTGATACTTGTGTGAATGTTTTGGTTTGAACATTTCTGTGTTTTACAAGTTAGAAACTAGTGGATAAGTGGACTACAGTATTATATGTTTCTATTATGCAATCAGTAAATGACCGAGTAGCTATTGGTTATTAGATCTGATTTGTTGAAGAGTTATAAAAAAAAAATTTATACATTTGGACCTAACAATTTGATTTAGTATCAGTTTGATTTAATAATTGATTAACCAATAAATTAGTTATTTTTATTTCAAAAATAAGTTAAGTTGAAGATAAATCACCTTATTTATTTAATTAATTCATGATTATTATGCACATTCAAAGAGCAGTTAAACTTTAAATAAAAAAATCAATTCAAGTTGTTATCTTTTGGAAACTCAACATCTATTTTGAGTTGAAAGATGATCTAAACTTCTAATTTGAGTTAAAAAGTTGTTTTTGCATGATTTGCATGATTTCATGAGTTGATCTGTTCTTAATTTCTTGTTGACTCAAAAATCAACTTGATTTTATCAAGAGTGATTCATGGCTTCTTTCAATGCATCCTCAAGCCCTCGATTTCTATAAAATCAAGGCATAAGCATTCATAGTTTTTCATAGCATTCACTTAGCATATCATTTCTTAGATTAAATCTGCATATCATTTTCATTCAATTCTAGATTATATTCATAGAGTTTTTCATCTAATTGCATAGAAAATACAAAAATATAGATTAATATGCATCTATTCTACATTCATCTTTTTGCATCCAAATCCTTCATTTAGGTGTTGCCTTGTCATTGATCTCGGTCTAATATGAGAATACCATACTCACACCTACTAGAAGGCATTAAATTGCCTGGTTAGCTTAGTTTCAATTATTTGCAGATTTTGATTTTGCTAACCTCTAATGTTTTACTAAAGTGTTGTGTCCACAGCTAGGTACAATTTTCACACACACACATATGATCACCTAGTTGCATACCAGAATCGACTCAAAAGGAGCTATAACAAGAAGGTCCATCCTTGATAGTCCCAAGTTGGTGATATGGTCCTCAAAGAAAATCAAAAAGTACAAGCACATCAAGACAAGAAAGGAAAATTCAAGCCTACTTGGGCGAGCCCTTGTATTGTCACAACATGCTTTAGCTCTGAAGCCTATCAATTATCAACACTAAAAAGAAAGCCCTTGAATGATCCTATTAACATCATACATCTGAAGAGGTTTTATGCCTAAATCAGATCCTACCTATATCCAGAAAATCCATAAAAATTGGAAAAATCCATAAAAATACAAAAAAATAAAAAAAGAAAAAAAAGCAAAGAGAAAAATAATCATTCAATGGTGAAATCTTGGCAATTCACGTGCCTTAGATAAGTATGTTGGTGAAAATATATAAACAAATTCCATACATAGTGGACTAGGTCATTATCTATAAAACTCCCACCCCCACCCATCCCAATCCTGAGCTTCCTGCATATATCATGTATAGTGCGCTCTTCCTATCCCAAATCCTTGGCTTCTTGTATATATCTTGTATAGCACTCTCTTCCTATCCCAAATCCTGAGCTTCATGTATATATCATGTATCATTATGTATAAAAATCCCACCCCCACCCATCCCAATCCTGAGCTTCCTGCATATATCATGTATAGTGCGCTCTTCCTATCCCAAATCCTTGGCTTCTTGTATATATCTTGTATAGCACTCTCTTCCTATCCCAAATCCTGAGCTTCATGTATATATCATGTATAGCATGCTCTTCCTATCCCAAATCCTAAGCTTCATGTATATATCTTATATAGCGCGCTCCTATCCCAAATCCTGAGCTTCCTATATATATCATGTATAGAGAGATATTCATATCCTAATCCCTAAGCTTTTGCACATATCCATTGTACATATCTCCCCACCTTTAGTACATATCATTGTGTCTTATTGTACATATCCTCGTTAGTCCTGTAATAGCATTTGATCAAATAACATTGTCCCACCTAGCTTCGTACTTCAACAACATCTTTTGTCGACTATCCTTGATCACAATGATTATTCTTGACTCATCATTCGCCAAAAATAGCACATCATTCTCCTCATCACATGAGTCCTTGAGGATGCATCCTTCCTCCTGTCTGACATTATATTCCATCAATCAAACTAGGTCCATGATGATGTATCCTTTGCCATGTTCCGACCTAATCTTCCCCCATTACTTAAATCGATCCCTCTCCTTGGCAAAGGACATTTTGTCGATTTATCACTTTGGTCTTTGATTTTGTCCTTTGGATCTTATTTATTTGTTATGGCTTCTCATTGTTTCTCTCCTCAACATTTCCATGGTCCTTTATATCATGGTGTGTTGTGAATGAGGACAATTTGGGGCAAGGTCTTTTGATCTTTCGCTTCTACTTGTGAGTCAGTCGGACATGACCCTTTCAGATTTTACATGTGATCTTCTGGGTTACATGGTGCACTTAGGAAGTGTTGTTTGTTTGTGGTTTCTCCAGCATTCGTTTCTACCATGTTTCCTCATGGGTTCATGTGTGATGTTGGGGCAACCCTTGCGTTTCTTTTTCATGTCAATCCTCTACAATGTTGGTGACAAGACCTTGAGTTCCCAGTAACCTTGGTAGATCTCTCACACTACTATATCAAACTAGGTTGTGCTCTCCACATTTACACAAGGAGCTCCCCAAATCCCCCTCATCCTGCATCGTATAGATTAATCTTGCATTTTTCATCTTTCATATAGCTTCATCTCGCATCTTGTATATTGCATTCACCCATCTTTTCTCTTGGAAGGATGTCTATTTATCCCCCCTTTCTATCTTCCTTTCCCTTCCTTTTTGTTTTCTTTTCAAGAAAATTCCACAAAGTTTCCTCTTTGCGTTATTTTCTCAAGGGGGCACAACCCCTTATCTTCTACATTCTAGCACGGGGCATCTTATTTTCTTGTCTTTGACACCACACCACTTGCGGCATTGCATCAAAGAGAGGCAAAATGTACACACCTAAAAATGCCTTTGCCAAAATAAAAATATTTTATTTTATAGAAACCCCTGATGACATCATCATTTATTAATTAATTATTTATTTAATCAATTAATTAATTATTATGCCATTAATCTCTCCTATCTTAATTAAAAAAAATTAATTAAGAAATCCCTTCCAAAAATGTTTAAATCCAATTTAAACATTATTCCCATCAAAATTTATTAATTATTTAATAAATTATCCCAAAACCCTTTAAATAAATAAATTATTTATGTAAAACCTTAAAAACCCTAGAAACTTCTAGAGAACCCTAAACCTATCTAAACTTTCATAAACCCTTCCTAAACCTGATTAGAAGGTGATTCCTAACCTTCTTAGTCTAATCCACCCTCCTTTGACTTTTGGTCAAACCCCCTCATTAATGAGCCTTACAGACTCATTAATGACATCTTACACCTTCTTTAAGGCTCTTACAGCCTCATAATGAATCACATGTCTCCTCTATCATCTTGGTTCCCTAGGCACACTTCCCTAGTGTTTCTCACACATGTGGGAGAAACTCGTAACCCTTATCCCTAACCATACCCTTAACTCTACCCCAAACCCTGACCCTGGCCCTAACTCCACTTCCTAACCCAAGCCCTTACTAAAATCCTATAAATACCCTCACTTCCAAGAGAAAAATACCAATTCACATAATCATATTAAGTAGTGTTGTCATGCTAATTTACTTCTAGATCATCATAGCTTAATTCCTATTTGTTAGATTTAGTTCATTTCTAAGCTTTCTAACTCACATCTTATCTTAGTATTAGTGGATTAATATAGTTTATTTCATTGTTTTTCATATCATTTTCATCATCTCACATTCATATTTGGGCTTAAAATCAATCTAGCATAATCATTCCTAGCTTAATCTGCATTTTATCTTCATTAGGCTCCTTGGGGCTCTAGGGGCAAATCAGGTGTTCTATACCTAATTATGTGCCACTATGGGGTTCTCATGGTCCCTGATTGATCCTAAACCTTCCTAATCTTTATTGGGGACATGCTCCAAGTGTTTTGAGAGCACACATACATCCCTAAATTGACAGCAAATCAAATAGTGACATGGTGCTCATGTTTAAGCTCTATCTAAAGTGTCTTCGCAAATTGTTTTTACTATATGCTAGGAATATGTTGTTAGGCTATTGTTTGAAAGTCTATGCTTATTCTGAATAGGTTAGGTTTTCTCTGATCACAATGATGTTGGTAGATGTAAATGGATGTAAGATCTCAGGATTCATGTTCCCATTTGATCTGCATCTAAGTTAGTGATGCTCTAAGGTTTTTCCATGTAGAGACAATGTATCAGTCAATAGTAATGTTACCCAAAATAATAGCATGCAGAACAAAAAAATTAATAGCAAAAGATTGCATTTTAGGAGTCCTATTAACACTACATTTCAAGTGATGTTAATTAACATTTTATTATTGCATTCAATACCAATCGTTTATATTATACTCTAAGTATTGGCCACATTTTAAATTTTCAAATTCATAAATGATCATTGCATTGTGCATTCAAACTGAATGTAGTATACAAATGTTCTTTCATATTTCATGTCAATAAAGAGTATAATTTGTAGAATAGAAAGCATGATAGAAGTATGAGTAGGGTCCCATGCATTGCCTTTGTCATCTGTATGTTGTTGGCTAGTTGTCTATCAGGTCCTCAACTCTTCAAGCCCATTGTCTAGGTCTTTGTTTCTAGGAGTCTTTAGGGTTATCCTGCATCATGAGAGAGATAAATGTGTTAAATCTAGTTGGATCTAAGCAATGCATGAAATAGAAACATCACACAACAATGAATCTTTTAGAACTACATATCTATTTGGTATTTCAATGCAATAAGGGAATGTGCATCCACATAAAATGAAAGGTAGTATTAAAGGGATGTGTTTATATGAAACCTTTTACTATTTATGGTCATCATTATGCATGTTGTCTTTATATTTAAACCAAATATCTGAATCAAAAGGACTTAGTACTTGTGACTAAGAAACCTTTTTCAGAATTAGCAGGATCTTGTTAGATTAGTGAACACAATAAATTTTCTGGTATTGAATTCATAAATGTCATCATTTTTGGCATTTTCATAAAACTAATGCATTAATCATGTTCACTAACCTAACAAGATGAGTGTGATGTTTTTTAAGCTTGACAGAGTATAAAATGCAATGCTCAATTAAATGGTTTTCACATCACAGCCAAAGTGAAATGATGCAGTATCAAGTGCATTAGAAGATGTTACAGTATGTGCTTTCAGAGACAGTAAATCACAATTGCAGAATAGAGAGATAGAAATGTTGTAAATGTCAAAATCCTGTAGGATAGTGACTGGTAACAATGATATTGAAGTTCCTTGTTCATATGATAATGCTGAATCCAAAATGCTATAAGAATTGATCACATGCAATGATGTTGTTGTTTAACAAAAAAAGGAATGCTACAAAAATGTGTTTCAAAGTATCAGGAATGTTTACATTCTAGTGTTTGTGAGTGTCACGAGCCCATGCTCGAACTTCACAAGAAAATAAATAGAACATTCTACAGTTTAGTATTTCTTATTGAAAACATATCATATACTGATCACTATTTTTCTTGCAATATAATGAAAAACCAGTCAGTCACTGGTTACTGTCAAGAAAGAAACCAATTAAAGATTCATGATTCAACAACAAGGTTGCATGTACAGGAAAAACATTTTACAAAATTTACATCTTTTATGTTGCTCTTGACATGAAGAATATAGTCATTATTGATAAAATTTCATATATTTCAAGAATAATAATGCACTGTTCAAATATCATATTTTATGAAGGAAAAACTAGTTGACAACTTTTAAATTCAAGCATCTTTTTGCATTCAAATTCAATGCACATGTTACAATCACAACATAGTATTGCAAATCAAATATGGTGGTTGTCGATTCTTGTTTATGAGAGTTGTATAATCTCAAGCAAAGGACTCAACTCATAATGCCCAAGTTGTAGATCAATGTAACTAATATGATGAAGATTGAATATTCAGCTAAAGATACATCATATAAGCTATGAATGGTTTATTAACATGTGGAGAAAGGACAAGGACATCAGTGAGAAGAAGTTGAATAAGTTTAAATAGCCATAGTCACTTCTCAAAAGTAAGCATAGACAGTATCAAGTATGATAGTGGACTTAATAAAAAACCAAGCTGCTAATTGGTATAGGGGACATTGCATTGGAGTATCTACACACATTTGGTATATATACAAGATAGTTTGATTATGACTGGTGAATCATAAAAGTCAAGCAAGGTGACAATGAAAAACCTTAATGCAAGGGTCACTACCTACATTAAGCATGGACTCAATTAAGACTAAACAGTGGATTTTAGGACAGCTGAAGCCATTGACTGGTGTATACAAGCTACAACTAAAGATGGGTTACAAAAGAAATTGATTGGTGTATACAAAGTACAAATGAAAACAAGATCAAATGACAATGTTTAAACTCAAGCTATCTACAATGAGTTTTGAGCTGAGATGAAGAAATATAGTAATGATTGGTGTAGAAAAAATGACAGTATTTATTCTTAAGTAAAGCTCATTGTGAACGGTGAGTTTGAGACAACAAACACCATATACAAGTCTCTTATTTTTGAGCTTTTAAAACAAGTGATAAAGTACGAGATCTGAACTACAATAGTGCTAAATAAACTCAACATTAGCAACAGTCAAATAAATATAGAGAGAAAGTTATGTATTACACTTATCTTTGAGTTATGATAAGTTTTGAGCTGATTTCAAGCTGAGTTCCCAAGTTGCAGCCACAACCCAAATCATCAATGGAGTCGCAATCCCATAATAGAGCCTGAGCTCTATACTAGTATTCAGAGCTTGAGCCACAATAGTTCATCCCCAAGATCTTATGGAGAATGGATTAAAAGCTTAGTTGGGCACACTGTCAGAGAAAATCCCCAAACTGAGAAAGGAAGCTTGAGATCCATGCTTGTGGCCAAAACCTGTGAACTTCCAATTATAGTGTTTAGCTGAGTTTTGAGCCATTAAACTCAAGAAGTCACAGTCAAAACTTGAGATTCATGCCAAGTTCAATCTCATCCGAGCTTCAAGAAAAGGAAGTCAATTGTTCAATACCTCGTGCTTGAGTTCATAGTCACAATGGGATTTGCAGCTATAAGCCAAAAGTAAACCAAGACCGAGTTCCAAGCTTGAGATCTATACCACAGACTATAGTCATAGCTTGAGCTCAACCCAGGTTCAATCTTGAAGCTCGATCTGAAGCTCTGATTGAAATATGGGGTCACAATCAACCATTGAATGACAAGGATATTCCCATCTAAGCACATCTTTCAGTGCCAACTTTAGCTCGAGCTTCAAAGTTTAGGATACACTCAAAGCTAGACGCCCTAAAACTCATAGTAAACCTTCATCATACCAGAAGAAACCAAGGAGATGTCACATGATCTGCATAATTTTTGCCATCACTTAGGGTTTTTCCCTAATTTTTTGGCAAGATGCAAGCAAGAGGAAATACGAAAATTGAGAATGAGACTGAGTTTTGAGAATTTGAAGTCCAATTGACAAAGCATTCAAAGCCTTAATGCTAGCGATGTACATCAAATAGGAGCCTCAAAACTATAGATGCCACCTATTCTCGATGCCATAAAGATATTTCATATCTTGCAAATTTCTTAAGTGGTCATATCGACCCTTTTACAATTTTACAATAAGTGTAGACCTAGTTTTCTTTATCCAGGTTTAGATCTTTTTAAGATTTGTGGTATTGGAGAATTTTAAAGGCCTAATTATTATTATTGTAAATGATGGTATGTTTTGTTAAAGATTTTATCTTACAAAACCAACATAAGGCTGGATTAGAGGCATTGTCAGAGGCTTGTTTTTAGGGTTCTTGGCATGAATTAAGGCCAACATGGAAGTAATTTTAGGGCTTAAATCAGGGAGGCTGTGATTTTTGAATTGGAGGCTTTAGAGGGCTATAAGACTAAGTTTCTTAATCATTTTTAGGCGGTTCAAGATTTTGGAGAGGACTTAGTGAGTTTATTGTTCCTTTGTGCCTTACCTTTTGTTTTGTAACCAGATTTTTTTAGATTTTTGAGAAAAATAAAGCAGATGATCCATTTTTTCTCATATTTTGAGTATTGATTCCAATCCTTTTCATCATTCTACATAAGTTTTTATCTATTTTGGTAGCAAGGAGAAGTTAATTCATCCTATTCCTCCTCTAAGTAATCAAAATTCAAGCCTTTCTGTGGAATTTGTATGTTTGTTGATGAAAAATCACTGTTTGTGGTTTGCACCCTAGTAGTGAAATTAAGTTAGCCTATATGTTGATTAGTGAATGACAGTTTCGATCTCATTAGTATGTGTAATGTGGATGCTAGTTTAGATTGCAAGTTAATCTGAGTTTAGTTTTGGTGTATCATTTCTTTTTATTCATTTTTTCAAAAGCATTTCTTTTATCCTTTTCCCAACCAAAATTTTAGTTTAGGTGACATTCCAAATCAAATAGGAACCGGCCTAGAATCTAGAGACTCCTTCTTAATCAGAGTCCACCCACAAGTCAAGAAGGTTTCTATTGTTAGGATTAGATATCTATGAACCCTAATGCCTGATTTAGGGTGATATTTTAAAACCTAAACAATTTTTGGCATTCCCGGTGGGACCTTGTGATACATGAATTGAATCCAAACAAGGAGTATTAATGAGTTTGAATTTTTATAGTTTTCTTTTACTAGGAGAGGGAAAACTATGCAAAGAGAGCCTAGCGGTCCTAGAGAGCTTTCTATTCAGCTTGTACAAAGAGGTAGGAGACTAGGAAGGCCAAGGAAGTTAAGATCTAAAAGAAGTTCAGCTCCTCCCTCATACCGCACTAAATTTCTAGATTCAAAGTAGGAAGTTTTTGAAGATCTTGGAGCGTCTCAAAGTCAAGATATTCCTAAACAGCCACCACTGGTAAATCATCTATTACCAACAAGTTCTAATATAACACCTCCAAAAATGGCAAGGAATCTACCATTTGTACCATTTAATTAGGTCAGTCCTCTGAATATTGCCAATCATAACAACATCCCATGGGCTACTTTGAAAGGATTATCATCTTTAACTGGAGAAGGGAAAATAACTGCTATAGAGCATATTAGAGATGTTGCTACTCTTTGCAATGTCCATCATATCATGGAAGAGGATATAGCTTTGAAGCTATTGGTTGTGTCAATGGAGAGTAAAGCACCAGAATGGTTTAGAACTCTTCTAGTGGCTTCTATTGCTACATGGGATGTATTGGGAGAGAGATTGTCTAAGTTCTTTGAAGACAAATCTGACAACTTATCTTTGGTGGAGAAATTAATGACTATCAAGAGGGCTCCACAAGAGGAGATGAGTGATTTCAATCTACATTTCCAAAAGACTTGGAACATGATCCCTGCTATAGTAAGACCCTCTGTTGAATATAAATTCTTGTATTTTCTTAAGAGTTTGAATAGAGATATTTCAGTCATGATATAATCTATGGGAGGTATATCTTTACCTCAAGCTTTTGATATTGCTATTAGGGCAGAGAATAGTCTCATTCAGGCAGGGAAAATAGCTCCTAGGCCACCTATGCCCTTCTTTCCTAGCATTCAGTCTAATATGGCATTGGTAGTTCCACCTCTTTCTATTGTCCCATCATTTAAAAGCCTAGAGGTAGTCCCTATTGCCCCTCTTAATGAGTTGCAGAGCATTAAAGATAGCCAGTAAAATATAGAAAGTTTATTACAAAACTTTGGCAATGAATTAGTGAGCCTTAAGAGGAATCAAGCACAAGCAAACCCTGTATCTCAAAATCAGTTTGTTGGCTCCTCATCCTAGTATCCTAATCAGCCTACCTCACAAGGTAACAAACATCAATTCCAAGGGAATAACAATGCAAATAGGTAGAATTGGAATCAAAGGCCTTATAGACCTTATAATCCTGCACCTCTTAATACTATTAGAGATATTGTACCTATCTAGAATAACATTGCTGCTAAATGGTGTTTTCCATGTAATGAAGCTCATAACCAATCAACATGTTCCAATAGAGTGATAAATCATGCTCTTATGGTGCAAAATTTAGTGAATTCAAAACAAAATGTACCTATTGAGGAGATCCAACAACAACCAGATCTGAACATTCTGGACACTGATTTTCTAAATTGGCAAGAGGAAGAATTTTGTGGGCTAAATGATGATTCACCTGTTTCAGCGAATACTAGAGCCAAGAAGAGAGCTCTAGAATCAGAGCAATCGACTAGTAATGTTCCTACCACACCAGTTTCAATCTTAAAAGATCCCTCTTCTTCCCCAAATAAAGATCAAAATTAGAGGCATGCTAATCAGAGTGCTCCTAGATCCCCTCAAAAGGTACAGTTTGTTGTTCCTTATAATATTGTTGAGTGTATGAAGAAAATAAATGTAAGTATGACTATGTGGAAAACTCTATATATTCTAGGACAAGCTGAGATATTAAAGGAAGGGCTGTCCATAAATATAACAAGTTCACAACAAGCTATTAAGCAGCCTTCTAGGACTATTATGACTAATTTAGAGCCTTCTAAGGTTCAAGAAACAATAGTTAAGGAAGGTAAAAAGGCTGTAGATGTGAAAGAGCCAACAATAAAGGAAGAAAAGAAGCTTGCAAATGTGTAAAAAGAACCAATAGTAAAGGAAGTTAAGAAACCAACACATATTAAACCTTCTCCTTTCTATGTTTCCTTGATTATTGGAAATAAGTCAATGCACAATTGTATGGTAGATAGTGGTGCAACCAGCACAGTAATGCCTAAGAAAATTTTTGATCTATTGGATTTAAAGTATGAACCTCTTGAGAAAGGAGTTGTCCAGCTAGATGGTTCTTCAGTTAAGACTTTAGGAGTTATCAAAAATGTGAGCTTAACTCTTCATGCATGCCCAAATTTCTCAATTCCTAAAGACATTTATGTTATAGATCTGCCACCCTATTTTTTCCTATGTCTTTCAAGAGATTTTATAGACAAAATAGATGGTTATTTTTCATCAGATTGGTCCCACATGTATTTCAGAACAATATATGGAACCAAAGTAAATATCAAATCAGAATTATTGGCCAAGGATCACATAAATCCATATAATCCAAGTCCTATTAATGCAAGTTGTGTGATCATGGATTCAGAAGAAATCAAGGACTATCCAGCCTTTAATACACAAATTGAGGAATACCATGACATTTTATTGGATGAGTGGGCATCTAGAAATAACCAAGATAGTGACATGTTTGTTACTAGTTTTTGAAATTACATGATTTTAGAATTTGACACTATTATGCATAATTTGATGAAAGCTCAGGATTACAATTTAGAATTTTCAAATCAGCTTTGGGACTTGTACTTTGATGGATCTAGGAATAAGGATGGTGTTGGTGCATGGGTTATGCTTGTGTTAACAGATGGTGATAAATTTTATGCTACATATAAATTATCTTTTCCTTCTTCTAACAATGTGGCTGAATATGAAAGTTTGATCTAGGGTTTAGAGTGGGCAAGAAAGAAGAAGATCAAATGCTTGAGGGCATTTGGGGATAGTGAATTGATAGTTAACCAGGTGAGAGGTATCAATGCTGTTAAGAATGATATTTTAAAGTTATATAAATCTAGAGTATTTGATATTCTAGATGATTTTGATGCATTCAACCTGATTTTTGTACCTAGACGGAAAAATCATCATGCTGGTAGGTTAATTGGTATTGGTGCACATGTTTCTATTACTAAAAATAAAGGTCTTATCTCAGATCAATCTCATATTAAGATTGTTGTTAGGCCATCTATTCTAGATAATGATATTAATTGTCATGTTTTTAGTATTGATGAGCAGATTTTGAGTTTTATCGCTGAAATAGAGGACTTCTCAGTTCCTAAGGCTAACAAAGTAAAATAGAAAATGGATGATCAAATTATATAGCTAAAAAATAACAAGCTTCCTAAAGGATTAGTCAGCCTGGAGTCTACATTCAACTCTGATGATCAGTTCAAGAGGAACAAAACCATCATGCTGATCAAAGATGATCACTATGAGGAGATTGAAATTTTCAGAGATAAGCTTTTAAAGGTTGGTAAAGTTTACTCTCCTCAAGAAAAAGAGCTTCTTATTGCTTTATTGAGAGAATTTAATGATGTATTTTCATGGGATTATGCTAATTTGAAAGGATTTTATCCCCAATTGACTCAGCATACCATAGAATTAGAGCCTAATTCTAGGCTAATCAGGCAAAGGAAAAGGCCAATTAACCCCAAATTAGAGCCCTTAATGCTTAAAGAGTTGAATAAACTACTGGGTAGTGGGATAATTTTTCCTATCAAACATACATCTTGGGTTTCTAATTTAGTTCCTGTGAGGAAAAAGAATGGAGAGATTAAACTTTGTGTAGATTTTGGAGACCTTAATAGGGCATCTCTAAAAGATAGACACCCTCTTCCTTCCATGGAATAGATTTTACAATATTTCTCAGGTTCTGAAAGGTTTTCCCTCTTAGATGGGTATTCTAGTTATAACCAAATTTTAGTAAAAGAGACAGACTAGTTTAAGACACCCTTTACAACAAAATGGGGAACAATGGCTTACAAATAAATGTCATTTAGTTTATCAAATGTAGGAGCCACATTCCAAAAATCAATGGATATGGCTTTCAAAAACTTGATGTACAAGTTTGTCCTAGTATACTTAGATGATGTCACTATTTACAACAAAGTTGCAAACCAACATATTGGTCATTTAAGACAAGTGCTTCAAAGATGCAGAGAGTTTGGAATCTCTCTCAACCCAAAGAAATCAGTCTTTACAGTACATGAAGGTAAACTCTTAGGATACCAAGTGTCAAAAGAAGGTACAACTATTGATCCTAAGAGAATCCATGCAATTCTAGAATTATCATTGCCAAAACATGAAAAGAGATTGCAAAGTTTCATTGGAAGAATTAACTTTTTTAGATGCTTCATTCTTAACATTGCAAATTTATTAAAGCCCTTGACTGTAATGCTGAATAAAAATGTGCCTTTCAGCTGGACTAATGAGGGAAAGATGAGCTTTGAACAGATCAAACAAGCCCTGTCATCATCCCCTACTTTAACTAATCCTGATTTTTCTAAGGATTTTATTTTATATGCTGATGGTGGTTATGATACAGTTTCCACAATGCTGGTTTAAAAGAATCAAGACAATCAGGAGCAGCCAATTGTATTTTTCAACAAAGGAATGGATGACTATGAGCAAAGGTATAGTTTTGATAAAAATTATGTACTTGCTATTATTAAAGCTTTAAAGAAGTTTAAACATCTGGTTGCTAGAAACAAAAGTCATTTAATGGTTGCACATCCTAGCATTAAGGAGTTCCTATTGAATAAATATGTAAATGAGAAAAGAGTGGGTTGGATTACAAAAGTTATGGAATATGATGTGCATATCCATGTAACCAAGTTGGTTAGAGGCACAGGTTTGTGTGCCCAAATGGCAGAAGAAGAAGAAGTTGAAGCCACTAAAGAGGCTACTTTATTCCAAGGTGATTTTGTACTTATTAAAGATTCAACAACTTGGTTGTCAGATATGACCAAATTTCTACAAAGTGGACAATGTCCAATTGATCTAGACAAAGCCAAAAGGAGGTATTTTAGATTACAGTCTATTCCTTATGTTTTGATTAATGGTATTCTTTATAGGAAGGATTATTCTAGAATGTTACTGAAATGCATTGATTTTGCTAATCAAAGAAAGATATTATCTGAGTTTCATGATGGATCATATGGAGGACATTTCAATCCTAAGACTACAACCTAGAAAATACTAAGAGCTAGTTATTAATGGCCTAATTTTTTAAGGATGCCCATTCTTGGGCAAGAAAATGTCAAAAGTGTGCTTTGTTTGTAGGAAAGTAAAGCTTGGCATCTTTGTCATTGAAGCCAATTATTGTGGATCAACCATTTAACAAATGGGGAGTGGACTTTATAGGTCCAATTAATCCTAATTCTAGTGTAGGTCATAAATGAATCTTGACCCCAACGGACTATTTTAGAAGGTGGACTAAGGCCATTGCATTGAAGGACTCAACTGGATATGTTCTCAAATTTTATGATGATATTATAACCAGGTTTGGTGTTCCTCAATCAATAATTTCAGATAATGCTTTAGCTTTTGTTGGCTCAGCAATAACAAAGTGGGCTGTTAAGAATGGCATTTATCTGAATTCATCTTCTAACTATTACCCTTAGGGTAATGGACTTGCAGAGTCTACTAACAAAAACTTGATTAGGATTATTAAAAAGACTTTGTAGGAGAACAGAAGATATTGGCACTCAAAACTAAAGGAAACCTTGTGGCTGGATAGAATCACACCAAAGAAGATTACTGAGAATTCTCCATATGTAGTGGTTTATGGTAAGGAGGCAAAACTACCTATTTCAACTAAGTTTATAGCTTTGTAGCTAGCTAATCAAATGTTGTTGTTTGAAGTGGAAGATCCTCTTAAGCTAAGGTATGTTGAATTATTACATCTTGAAGAAGAAAGGAAAAGAGCCTTAAAGAATATGGAACTGAGGTAGAATCAGACCAAGAAGTCTTTTGACAAGAAAGCTACACCCAAGGAATTTAAGGAGGGTGATTTAGTACTAAAGTGGGATGTAATAAAGAGCAGGCTAGGGCAGCATGACAAACTTGACAACTTTTGGTCAAGCCCATTTGTCATTTCAGAATGTAAAGAAAAAAATGCCTTTCAACTATCCACAAAAAATGGAGAAATCTTGCAAACTCTAGTTAATAGAATCCACCTCAAGCTTTTCTTTGAGGGTTAGTTTCAGTTTAGTTTCATTTCAATAAGTGTTTTCCAATCCCTAGGTCTCTAGGTTGCATGAATCTTAGTTTAAATGCATTTTCATTTCAATAAAGGTTGCATTCATAAGTTTTGGTTTTCTAAGTCCATTGCCCAATGATAAGGTCTAAAGTTCATGTCTAGTAGGAAGACATCCAGAAGAAGTCACCAAAATTGTTACCCAAAATAACAGCATGCAGAACAATAAACATAAATAGGAAAAGATTGCATTTTAGG
This sequence comes from Chamaecyparis obtusa, assembly GCA_027943335.1. Taxonomy (NCBI): domain Eukaryota; kingdom Viridiplantae; phylum Streptophyta; class Pinopsida; order Cupressales; family Cupressaceae; genus Chamaecyparis; species Chamaecyparis obtusa. The sequence continues at coordinate 488,420 of BSBK01008033.1, forward strand.
AGTCCAATTAACACTACATTTCAGGTGATGTTAATTAACATTTCGGTATTGCATTCAATACCAATTATTTATATTGTACTCTAATTATTGATCACATTTTAAATTTTCAAATTCATAATTGATCATTACATTGTGCATTCAAACTGAATGTAGTATACAAATGTTCTTTCATATTTCATATTTCATGTCAATAAAGAGTACAATTTGCATAATAGAAAGCATTCAATAGAAGTATGAGTAGGGTCCCATGCATTACCTTTGTCATCTGTATGTTGTTGGCCGGTTTTCTATCAAGTCCTCAGCTCTTCGGGTCCATTGTCCAAGTCTTCATTCCTAGGAGTCTTTAGGGTTATCATGCATCGTGAGAGAGAAAAATGTGTTAGATCCAGTTGGATCTAAGAAATGCATGAAATAGAAACATCACACAACAATCAATATTTTGGAGCTTCATATCTATTTGATATTTCAATACAATAAGGGAATGTGCATCCACATAAAATGAAAGGTAGTATTAAAGGGACGTGTTTACATGAAACCTTTTACTATTTATGGTCATAATTATGCATGTTGTCTTTATATTTAAACCAAATATCTGAATCAAAGGGACTTAGTACTTGTGACTGAGAAACCTTTTTCAAAATTAGCAGGATCTTGTTAGATTAGTGAACATAATAACTTTGTTGGTATTGAATTCATAAATGTCATCATTTTTGGTATTTTCATAAAACTGATGTGTTAATCATGTTCACTAACCTAACAAGATGAGTGTGATGTTATTTTTTAAGCTTGACAAAGTATAAAATTTAGTGCTCAATTGACTAGTTTTCACATCACAGTCAGAGTGAAATAATGTAGTATCAAGTGTATTAAAAGATGTTACAATATGTGCTTTCAGAGATAGTGAAACACAAGTGTAGAATAGGGAGACAACCATGCTGTAAATGCCAAAATCCTGACAATGACTAGTAACAATAATATTGAAGTTCCTTGTTCATATGATAATGCTGAATCCAAATGCTATAAGAATTGATCATATGCAATGATGTTGTTGTTTAACAAAAAAGGAAATGCTACAAAAATGTGTTTCAAAGTATCAGGAATGTTTACATTCTGGTGTTTGTGAGTGTCACGAGCCCGTGCTCAAACTTCACAAGAAAATAAATAGAACATTCTAGAGTTTAGTATTTCTTATTAAAAACATATAATATACTAATCACTATTTTTCTTGCAATATAATGAAGAACTAGTCAGTCACTGGTTACTATCAAGAAAGAAACCAATTAAAGATTCATGATTCAGCAACAGGGCTACATGTGCAGGAAAAACATTTTACAAAATTTACATCTTTTATGTTTCTCTTGACATGTAGAATATAGTCATTATTGATAAAATTGCATATATTTCAAGAATAATAATGCATTGCTCAAATATCATATTTGATGAAGGAAAAACCAGTTGACAACTTTTAAATTCAAGCATCTTTTTGCATTCAAATTCAATGCACATGTTACAATCACAACATAGTATTGCAAATCAAATATGGTGGTTGTCGGTTCCTGTTTATAACACTGGTATAAGCTCAAGCGGAGGACTCAACTCATAATACTTGAGTTGTAGATCAATGTAACTATTATGATGAAGATTGAATATTCAGCTAAAGATACATCATATAAGCTATAATACCCTCTCCTATGGTGATACTTGGACTTTCTAATTTGGACATTCTATTATGATGGTTAGAGCTATACATTTACATTTATATTTTGTGGATGATGATATGTTTATTAGATGATTGATATGATCATTTATGGTTATCATTTATATGTTTATGAAATGAGAAAACCATCTATCTTTACATATTTTATGGAGCTAACCCAAGGATTTGAATCTAACCATTATCATAATGTTTTATGTTTCATGTATATGTGTCTATTGTGTTTTCATGACTCAGGATGAAGTCATAGTTACTCACTTAGTTGAGGTCCACACGATGTATCGATCCTGGTCATTTGTTTGCATATATCTGATTTGTATGTATATCCATATGTATATATGTATCTCTTCTTGGTGATGCAGGATTGCAAGTATCAGGTATCGTCTCCACCTGGCTTCACAAGTCTGAGCGATCCCTCAAAATCCTTGATCATTTTTGTTGTTACGGAGATATCACCAGGTTCCACAAGAAAGAACTCTACCTCTAATCCTTTTATCATTAGGTGGGGAGCCGTGAGTCAGTCTTCTGTGTGGATGATGCATCTTTTCCTGGTGGATTATGTGGATTTGTTGCCTACTTCTCTGAAAGGTTTATGTTGTGATCAGGGTTATGTATGTAAGGTATCTTTTATGTTATGCTAGTAAATATATCCATATATATAGATACTTATATATGTACTCATATCATGAGTAAATTATATGAAATGTGATTTTGTAATTGATTTAAATAATAATGCATCTGATTTAAATGATAATATTGACATTAAAATAAATAATTATAATATTAGTAATAATGTGTCTTACCTATGGTATATGTACATGCATAAGCATATGGGTGCACACATATGCCTATGATTACATATACATTTATGCAAGCTATGTGTGGAAGAAACTCTTAATAATAAATAATTAATATTATTTTGGATAGTGAATAATTATTTCCTTCACTATAGTCTAGTAAATAAATAATTTAGGATAGGTAAATATATTCCTTAAAAGGAAATTATCTATTACTTTCATCCTTAAATTAAGGAGACATAGATTTAAAATATTATTAAATAATATTTGTTAATCCCTTCACGGGAATAGTTTTGTAATTTTTATTATCTTAAACTAATAACCAATAGATGGTTGGGATAGTTGCATTGGTTGTATTTCTGGTGCAACTACTCCCTCCAATCTATTTATAGGAGAGATCTTCCTATGTGTAGGGAGTTGGTAGGAAGAATAGTCTTGGAGAAAAGTTTGATTATTGTATTGATAAGATGGTTTACTTAGAGGAGGTTGGCTGGGAAATTGATCTTAGAATAGGTTTCATTATTGTGGAGAGGATATGGAATTGTAGGAGATTTATGGTGTCTCTGAGAAGAAACTCCATTTCTTGAGAGGATAGTTTATTTGAGAGTACCTGCAATGGGAAGGGAATTTGGAAGAGTGCTAGGAGGAGATTGAGAAAGCTAAATCATCCTCCAACGATTGTTCTTTGCAGGACTCCGGATAGGAATCTATCTTGGAGATTAACTTTATTTTATTTGTATTTTTTGTTGTGTGTTTGAATATTATTCTTCTTGTTACTCTCTGTTTATATGATGTGCTAAATGGTAGAAGTATACGTTAGTTTGTCTACTTGGTTGATTAGGATAATTACATTGGTGTTTTAATGTATTATGTTGCACTAATTATTGTACTTCTTTTATGATTTGGTGTAGATGCATTTGGGTGTGTTGGAAGAGTCTAGAGACTTCTTAGGACTTTGTCTATATGTCCTTTAATGTTCAATAGTTCTAAAGGTATTTCCAGACCTTAGAAAAAAACTTCTATTTCCTTCATCAGTTGTATTCTGGCTTAGAGGCCTATTTTATATTCCTAGATCTTGAGTAGGTTAAGGTTGATGGTAAATAAAATCTAAGGGTCATTTTAGCATGGACAGTGGGAGATCTCAAATGGGTCTTGCCCAAATTAGGCATCCACAACCCCCATAATGCCCAGTTTTACTCGCAAGTCAGATTTGTCAGTCATTTTTTTTTATTTTAAGTCATTTTGTACAAATGTGCAGTTACCTTTAACATACACGTAATTACCTAAAACAATTGTGCATACACCTTAACCGGATGCGTAGCTTTGTTAAATAATTGCGCAGTAACCTAACTCAAATATGCAGTTACCTCAAAACCAAATATGTAGTTACCTTGCACAAATGCACGGTTACTTTACACAAATGTGCAGTGACTTGAGTCAAATGCACGGTTACCTTAAACAAATGCGTAGTTACCTTAAAAATGTGTAGGTACAGGAAACGAATGCACATGACTACAAAATAAATGCGCAGTTTGATCCCAGGTTAGGGTTTAGGCAAGATTTATACACTTTAATTTCTTATACTTTAAGTTATATTTGTATAAAGAAATTAGGTACCTTTCAGGATGATTGAGATAGGTTTCAGCTTCATAGGGGTTAAGATGCAACTTCTAAATTTTGAGTTTTCAAAAAAAAATCAGACTTAGTTAAATTTCAGGCATATGGGATTTTGTATAAACTATATGGAATTTTCGGTATAAACTAGATGGAATTTTTGTATAAACTATATATGTTCATTACTCACTTGATGTAGGTTACATGGTGTATTTAGAGGCTTAAATAGGGTAGAATGTGTGTAGGAAACATGATCAAGGTTTAGGATTGTCTAGGAGGATCAGGACCACTCTAGGCCTCCCTAAACGTTCCTAATTTTCTTGAACATCCCCAAACTATCCTATTATTTTCTATTTGTTGATGTAGTTCTCAAATGTGTTTATGATGTGTTTTTCTACATGTATGATGTATTTGTGATGTGTGGGTTAAGGGTATAAAACCTAACAACATCAAGTGAGTGGCTCTCAGTGTGGGGTCGAGGCCCTAAGTGGCTAGTACCAGGATAACCGATTGAGAGTTATTTTAACAAGTGATAATGTAATTAAAACTTATGAGAATGGGTTGAAACACTAAAAATATTAATATATGCCTCACCCATGCCATTAGTGCTAGTAAAGGCTATGGATGGGAGTGGGAGAAGGTGCCTATGTGTAGGTACGATTGAATGGCACTTGTCTGTACGAAAGGCATTTGGTTCTGCATGTGCCTACTTGGGGGTCAGAGGCCATTGTCGCTAGTACCAGGACAACCCAAGGGGTGAGGGCTATGCAATGACACTCACTTAGGCTATTGCTTACATTTTCTACCAAGCCTTAGAACCTTTGGAAAAAGATTTATACTTTGGTCTTCTTTTTATTTTCTATTTGGGAAAGGTTACCCAACCCTAGGTATGGCCTAGCTATTCCTTCTTTGTGGACCTTGGTGTTTATCTCCTAGCACGAGGGAGTGGACCTTTTAGGTATCCACGTGGTTGGGTGGTGAATATTTTTATCGAGGTACCTTTTGTGGATGCAGTGCTTAAGGATTCATGCTTGCATAGTGTTCCAGTTTTGAAGAATTAAGACTTGTTCATGATGTAAAATTATTGTTACCTCCCAAGGGGAGATGAATGTAATGTAATCATTAATGTATTTCAAAATGTTATATTTGAAATGGGTAGACTTAGGAAAAAGGAAAAAGGGAAAGCATGAACTTTATGTATAAGGTGTATGTTGGAAAAGAAAATGAATTTTGTAATATTTCAAGTAAATTAGTATGTTCTCATTATTGATTAAGTGAAAAGATATTGAAAAACAAATGTAATATTTTCAATGTATCAAGTGTTTAGATGACTCTATTATATGATATTAATGTTTAAATGTTATATTGTTCATAAAGGGTACTTAGGAAAATAGATAGATTTAAATGGAAAATTGAAAAGAAAGTACTTTGCATTTCTTTATAAAGAATCTTCAAATGATATGATGTAGTTTTCTTTAAGAAGTAAATCTTGTTGTTAATATACTTAATGGACTAGAATGAATTGTTCATAAAATAGTAGGGAACCTTGGGAGGAATCCAAGTTTAACTATGTTTAAGTTTTGTTCACATAATCCTTTTAAAAAAAAATTCAAAATATTTCATAAATCATTGCTTAGGTTTTCTTTTACAAAGAGAATCTTTGTTCTCTTCCCCGGTTCCCTTGCAGGGCATGACATAAGCTATGACTAGTTTATTAACAAGTCGAGCAAGGACAAGGACATTAGTGAGAACAAGTTGAATAAGTTTAAATAACCATAGTCACTGCTTGAATGTAAGCATGGACAATATCAATTATGATAGTGGACTTAATCAAAAACCGAGTTGGTAATTGGTATAGAGGACATTGCATTAGAGTATCTACACACAGTTGGTATATACAAGATAGTTCGATTATGACTGGTGAATCATAAAAGTCAAGAAAGGTGACAGTGAACGAGCTTCATGCAAGGGTCACTACCTAGGTTAAGAATGGACTCAATTAAGACCAAACGGTGGATTTTAGGACAGCTGAAGCCATTGACTAGTGTATACAAGCTACAAATGAAGATGGGTTACAAAAGTAATTGACTGGTGTATACAAAGTACAAATAAAAACAAGATCAAATGAAAGTGTTTAAACTCAATCTATCTACAATGAGTTTTGAGCTGAGATGAAGACATATAGTAACAACTAGTGTAGACAAAAAGATGGTATTTATTCTTAAGGCTCATTGTCAACAGTGAGTTTGAGACAACAAACACCATATACAAGTCTCCTATTTTTGAGCTTTTAAAACAAGTGATAAACCATGAGATCTAAACTACAATAGTGCTAAATAAACTCAACATCAGCAACAATCAAAGAAATATAGAGAACAAGTTATGTATTGCACTTATCTTTGAGTTATGCAGAGTTTTGAGCTGATTTCAAGCTGAGTTACCAAGTTGCAGCCACAACCCAAATCATCAATGGAGTCACAGTCCTGTAACAGAGCCCAAGCTCCATACTAGTATTCAAAGTCCTAGCCACAATAGTTCATGCCCAAGATCTTGCTAAGAACGGAGTAAAAGCTTAGCCAGGCACACTATCAGAGAAAATCCCCAAACTGAGAAAGGAAGCCCAAGATTCATGCTTGTGGCCAAAACCTGTGAGCTTCTAGTCAAAGTTTTTTGCCAAGTTTTGAGCCATTAAACTCAAGAAGTCATAGTTAGAACCCGTGATTCATACCAAGTTCAGTCTCATCTGAGCTTCAAGCAAAGGAAGCTGAGTGTTCAATACCTCGTGCTAGAGTTTGTAGTCACAGTGGGATTCACAACTATAAGCCAAAAGTAAACCAAGCCTGAGTTCCAAGTCGGAGATCTATACCACAGACTACAGTCATAGCTTGAGCTCAACCCAATTTTGAGTTTGAAGCCTGATCTAAAGCTGTGACTGAAATATGGGGTCACAACTGAGATTTGAATGAAAACGATATTACCATCTAAGTGCTTGTTTCAGTCCCAACTTCAGCCTGAGTTTCAAAGTTCAGGATACGCTCAAAGCTACACACCCTAAAACTCACAGTAAACCTTCATCATACCAGAATAAACCAAGGAGATGTCACATGATCTATAGAATATTTTCCATCACTTAGGCTTTTTCCCTAATTTTTTTCCAAAATGCAAGCAAGAGGAAATGCGAAAACCGAGAATGAGACTGAGTTTTGAGAATTTGAAGTCTGATTGATAGAGAGTTCAAAGCCTTAATGTTGGCATTGTACATTAGTTAGGAGCCTTGAGATTGAAGATGCCACCTATGCTCGATGCCATAGAGATATTTCATATCTTGCAAATTGCTTAAGTGGTCATATCGACCCTTTTGCAATTTTGTAATAAGTGTAGACCTAGTTTTTTTTATCTAGGTTTAGATCTTTTTAAGCTTTGTGGTATTGGAGAATTTTAAAGGCCTAATTATTATTATTGTAAATGTTGGTATGTTTTGCTAAAGATTTTATCTTACAAAACCAACATAAGGCTGGATTAGAGGCATTGTCATAGGTTTGTTTTTAGGGTTCTTGGCATGAATTAAGGCCAACATGGAAGTAATTTTAGGGCTTAAATCAGGGAGGCTATGATTTTTGAATTGGAGGCTTTAGAGGGCTATAAGACTGATTTTCTTAATCAATTTTTGGGGGTTCAAGCTTTTGGAGAGAAGGACTTAGTTATTTTATTCTTCCTTTGTGCCTTAGCTTTTGTTTTGTAACCACATTTTTTCATATTTTTGAGAAAAATAAAGCAGATGATCTATTTTTTCTCATATTTTGAGTATTCATTCCAATCCTTTTCATCATTCTACATAAGTGTTTATCTATTTTGGTACCAAGGAGAAGTGAATTCATCCTATTCCGCCTCTAAGTAATCAGAATTCAAGCCTTTTTGTGGAATTTGTATGTTTGTTGATGAAATATCACTATTTGTGTCGATTTGCACCCTAGTAGTGAAATTAAGTTAGCCTATATGTTGATCGATGAATGACAGTATCGATCTCATTAGTATGTGTAATGTGGATGTTGGTTTAGATTCCATGTTAATCTGAGTTCATTTTTGGTGTATCACCTCTTTTTATTCATTTTAGAGGTCTGCAATATATTTTGGGCATGCTTGGCTGACAAACATTAACGATTTTATCTCTTGGAGCCAAGTTGATTTATATAGGTGTGTGGTAGCATGAAAAGTTGAAGGTGATGATTTGGGATGAAATTGAAGGTGTTTTGAAATAGTATGGTGCTTTACATGTCTTGTGTTCCTTCTTCATACATTGAAGAATGTTTTTGGAGCTGTTTGTTTACGTTTTATACATTACATCCAATTAGGCCAACCTAATTGATGTTATTTTGTGTTGATGATATACAGAGGATGAGATCCTTAGGATATTTTATGAAGTTGCAATTCTTATTTTGTATGGTGTATTGTGCAAGTAAAAAGGTACAAATATGAAGATAAGCAATGATGACGTTAGTTTTAGATGTATAAAATAGTGAACTATAATGAACATTTGATAGAATGTGCTTCTCTTTAGCTCAACAATATTAATTTATTTTAATCAAATTCCTATTGTATCTAGCCCAAAATGAGTAATCTTTAGTGTTTTCAAGTCCTTGCAGATTTCCCTAAGGTTGTGCATTTTATCTCGCAAGTCCAAATTAGGAGTAGTGAACTTCCTTAGCCTTTGGCCCAAAATATTGTAATCAATTATCATATAGTGAGTGTGATTCTCACCATGATTTTTTTTTGCATTGGATTTTCCATATAAAAATCATGGTTTCCTCATGTGTTGTATTTTTTGTTTGTAGTAGTTACATTTATACATGTTAATTAGAATATATATTCTAATACATGTTGATTCACACCCTTCCCCCTTCCAAGCATCCAAAGGTGTTCAATAAAATCAGCTTTAGTTTAAACCTCATCAAACTCTGAAAATCCCCTTTTCCTTATTTTTGCAACATACTTTTTAGCTTCTACATATCCATTCATTCCATTCAAACCCTAATCACTAATTAACTCACAAAATGCAAGTTTTACCTCCTCATTTACTGTTGTAATTTTTTTGTCCTCTTCTTTTATGCCCTTCATTGCACTCAAAACTTTTTTTCTATTGTAAACCCTTTAATCTCATTCTCTATGTCTTCCATTGGATATGCATCAGCTTCAAATTCATCACCTTTGTCATTTATATTCTCTTGTTCTTCTTTAATGTCATATGTATGACACTATTTGTATTTATCTATTTCTCTAAATCAAATCATGATTAAAAAATAACCAAAATCACCATTGCATATCTTCTTATGAAAGTAGCTTCTCCTTTCCAAATCTACTTGTATTTATTTATTTATGTGATGTGTAGGAAAGAGGGTAAACAAGATAGGTTGAGAAACCCCTATCCTTATCACATTAGAATATAAATTTTCCAAGAGATAAGTATGATTGAATAACTCATTTTCTAAGAGAGTCAATTCAATATCAATGCTCTTAGGGATTCTATTCTCTTTCTACTTACAAATGATTGATACGACGATTCAAAAGGCTATGGATTTAGGCTGAAATATGGAAATGATTGTTATATAAAACTAAGAACTACAAAGTAGATATAGAAATAAAATTTTGCACCTATTCCTAAAATATAAGCTAATTTGGAGAGGTCTTAGTCGAGTAGAGCAGCTAGCTCTCAAGATTGATCTACTTGATAAGATTTTGGATCTAGGATCCTAGAGGTCTATATTGGCTTCTTGTGAAATTTGAATAACATTCAAGGTGATTGGGTTTCCTCAGGTGACCTTCTCCTAGGACTGTGTCACCCTAGGAAACTTGCTTCCGAAATCTAAAATAGAAAATTCAAATCAAGGTTTGTGAGTGTATGAGGTTGATTTCTTATGAAATAATCTTTCAAAACCTAAATCTAAAACTTGTAAACTAAATAGTGGTGTGTGTGTGGCTATATAGGGGTTTTACTTAGTCAACATCATATTTTGGTGATTTCCACTTCTACAAATAATTGATATCAAAACTTGGAATTGTGTGTGCTTTTGAATCTTTAGTGTGTCTAATATTTCTATGAGTTGAAATGCATAAAAGTAACCTAGATATCTACTCAAGTTTGTTAGAGTAAAATCCTAAATTATATTGAAGTCTAAAGTACTTGAAATCATATAGCTTGAAATGATAGAATTCAAATCCAAAGATTATATATAGAAATATGAGAATAACATGAAATCATATCATGCCCAAAGAGAGAGGTACAAGACAAATATTAGAATGTTGCCAAATTATGATGGGTAGTGCAATTATAAATATTTTCGCAAATTACAATAGTGTTAAGGCCTACAATGTCCAAAAATGCAACACAAAACTTAGAAAAAAATAGCTACACAATTGTGCTTAATGCCAAATTTAGCATGCAATATCTAAAAATAATGAAAAAAATTGATCAAGCCAAAAATGGATGGAAAATGCTCATCTTTATCTTTCCAACAATATCTTGTTCGCTGAATTCAAACACATAAGAAATAAGTTATGAATTTTTTAAAAATTAAACTTGTTCTACCTTAACATATTTCTAGCAACAAAAAATTTCTACTTTTGATTTGATTTCACTATAATCTATTCACTAAATGAAAAAGATAACATAAACCTAGAGATATTTTTGAGCTCTGAAAAGAGCCCATAAACCTTTTTTTTTCTAGCAAGAAGAAGATGAAAAAGTGAATTGAATTCAACCTTTAGTCCACTAAATAATAGAACAACATTATTTAGATAGCTATTTTTCTTGATGTGATCAATATCGACAAAATCTAACTGATACCTAGATAGTTTTTGGGGCTAAGAAAAGAACCCAAAAAATATATTTTGATTTGACTAAAAGAAGACATGAATTTGAAGCAAAAAAGAAAACACATCCAATCTTTCTTTAATTTTCTATCTGTGATTTTGGTGAAATGAAAGACAAATATGACTTCATTGGACCTTCTAGATGCTATGAATAGCTTAAAAAATCCATGATGATTACTAGAATGCTACAAAAACCCAATTTTCATAAAAATATTTGCCCAAAAAATCTCAAAGGTTAAAATTTTCCCTCAAAATTTTCTAATTCTCAAATTAATATGGAAATGCAAGAGAATGACATACTAGGATTTTAGGAGACCTATAGAAAATGTATTATCCATTATTGCACCCACCCCCTCCCTGCAATCTCTTAAATAAGGAAAGTAAATCTATTCTTGATTTAGAATAAGTTTGATACAATGTTATAATTTGAAAACATGAATAACCCAAAATACCTACTACAAATGAATAGAGATATACTTGTAAATGTAAATGATACAAGGAAAAAATAACAACATAGAATCAACCTTCAAGAGAACTGCAAAATTCTAAAGAAGCAAAATAGTATTAGGAGAATTAAAGACAAAAATATACAAAATGAATTTGCAATGCAATAAGATGAAATAATGTTATTGTAGGTTATTATTTTACCCTATGTTAGGGAGTATTTATTTTCCTACACATATTATTAACCTTGTTTAAGCTATATTAGAATGGATAGGAAGAGGACACATGGTGAAATCCTATAATGATAAGTGTCGTTAACACCCACCTTTGGGCACTTGAATCTCTCACCCTCTTTTAGATTCATTTTGCACCTCTCATAACCATTTATTTGTCTTTACCCGAGTTGGCATAACCATGTATTTGGTATTTACTAAGTAGGTAAAACTCCCTCGTATTTTTGGTTGTTGGGACTTATTATTCCTCATGGATCTACTTGCCTCTATTTCACTATATAAGAAATCCTCACCTCTCTCTATGCTAAGTACACTAGCTCATCTATTCATGAGTGGTTTATCAATCTTGTAAATAATCTAGACTCATTTTCTAGAAAGGAAATTCTACTCTTCTAATGTATCCGATGATCGCATGGAGAATAAGAAACACATGAGAGAAGTAGAGCTTCTAGTGGGTTCCTATCTCTTTATTTAGAGTGAAGGTATTATGGGATCTTTTTGGAGAAAATATGAGCTCACCATTAACTTTAAAGAAGCCGAGAAAGTCAAAATTTCCTTTCGTTTCATCCATATTGGACATTGGATGTGAAGTTGTTGAAGGTTGAACTAGATTTATAAAGTTCCATAATTATTTTTTTGTTGACGAGGGATTCTTGATTGATTGAAAAAGGGGAAGTATCTCCTAGTGCTTATATTTCTAATATAATTTCATGTGCTCTTCTTTTCCTATACATGGATTATTATAAGGTCCCATTGCTTACACTTCATAACTATGCAACTTGGAATCAACATGCATGGAAGTCAAAAATACAACCTAGGTACACTCCATATGTTTAATAAAAAGTAGATGAGCCTACAGATGATAAGGAAAGGCTAAAATGGATTCTTGAACAAACAAAATCTCTTGGATGTCTTCATAATCTTATTTCTCTTGGTATTATGTATTATATTGAAGAGTTCAAATATTCACATGAAGCTTCAAAAAACATAAAAATATTGTATGGTACAACTGATGCGATTAGAGGCTATCAAATTGATAATAATTTGATGAACCTTGATCCAAATAGCTTTGAAAACATCTAGGATTTCATAACTAAGGTTAATAATTGGAGAGCACAATGTAAATAATGTGGCATTGATTAAAATGACATCTAGATGGTCTATAATGTACTGAATAAAAGTGATCTTGAATTTGCATCTTTTATTTCTAGCTTCATACTCATGAGATAACTACATGATCGACTTATGTTAATCCTTCATTTCCATATTTTTCTAAGATGTGGATACATGAAAAATAAAATCTTCTTTCTTTGGGTCTCATTAAGCCATCAAAGAATCAAAACTTATTGGCTAGTTAGCTAAGGGAAAAAAAGAGTTAGAACATTATAACAAGAAACAAAAGAACTTAAAACAAAGTCACATATAGATTAAGCGCAACATAAATAACTTTCTAAAGATAATTCATCTAAGAAGGATAACTCTAATTTTGCAAATTGCAAGAGGACAAGACATGAAGAAAATTCTTTTTATAATAAGGATATTGATGAATATAAACTTCTTCTTAAGAGGAACAACATTGATCTTCCTTTCAGAGTGTCTAATTCAACTTCTCCTTCACATTCAAGATAGTTAATATCTATGAAGGTAAAAGGTCATATGGGAATTTCATTTAAGTTAGATAAAGGTAAAAGTAACCTCTTTTCTCTTCTCTAATTTTTGAATCACAAAGATGGCTCCTATATTTTGGAGCTTCTCATCATATGGCTTCTACACATTCTATGTTCTCTTCTTTTGAGCTTTGTGTTATGTCATATCTTTTGATGGGAAACAACAACTTAATGAGTGTAATTGGGAAAGGTTCTATTGATATTGGGTATGACACTTTTAATGATTTTTTGTGTGTACCTCATCTGTCAAACAATATTCTTTCCATATATCAAATCACTCATGGTGGAATAGGGAAGACTGTGGAGTTGAAACATGATTTAGTCACCATTAAAGACTTGGAATTCAAGAGGTAATTTCTACTTGGATGGTAGATCATGTCTCTTGGTTATATAGATTTTTAGACATTTCACTTGATGATGGTTATGATCCTTTGACTATTAATCACACTCCCAATGTGACTCTTGATAATGAGGAGAACTTTGGTTACTTGAACTTGGGGATTATTGCACAAAATCTAGTTCTTGAGCCTTATATTTCATCTCCTCTATATATTATTTCTTCTATGTCCATATTTGTGTTGCTAAATTCATGGCTACTTGTGGTTTAGTGCAGCGAGAAATGCATTATCTTCCAGATCTAGTTCATTGGGATGAATACCTGACAGACATTACAATTTTGTTTGTGGAGTCTCATATTTCAAACTTTGGAGACACTATTCATGACATTTATCTTCTCCTTGATGAAGTTGATTCTTCTTCAATTGTTGTGGAGGAACCTTTGGATCCTCTTATTCATTTTCCATGTGATCATTCATCCCAATTTCACATGAGTTTGGATACTATTGATCAACATTTGGAGGATTCATCTTTATCTTTAGAAAAGATACATGAACCTTTGGATCTTGTTTTACATACATCTCTACTAAGTTTTGGATTGCCATCTTCATCAATGTCAACAAGAATGCCTAATTTGAAGGTGATAATTTTCAACATCAACATAGAGACACATGGCTAGTATTTAAATACTTCATACATGGTTTACTTTCTTCCCTCATATTTCTTTTAGGAATGGAAAGACAATCTTCATACACATTTTGTTGTGTTTCTTCCTAAGGGGAGGAACATTGTTCGACGATCCTGGTTCATCTTCAACATCCTATTTCACACAAAAACTATTGGCATAATCATAACTTGTAGAAATGATTCATATTCTTTCTTATCCTTTCCATTTTGGAGGGGATTTATTCCTTACATATGATTCTTTCTTGTTTAAAAAACTTGTTTTATTTTCTCCCTTTTGGGGAGGAGTTTTTTCCCACTGGGTTTTCTCCTTTTCTTTGTTTGTGAGAATTTTTTTTGTACATGGTTACCTAACATGGCCTTGTAGTTGGGACCCATATTTGTGTTTATTGCTCACCTAATATACGCTTAAGGGGGGGTGTTAGTGTATGTTATTATTTTACCATATGATAAGGAGTATTTATTTTCCTACACATATTATTAACCTTGTTTAGGTCATATTAGAATGGCTAATAGGAGGACAAATGGTATAATACTTCAACTACAAGTGTCATTCACAGCCACCTTTGGGTAGTTTGAATGTCTCACACTCTTTTGGACTCATTTGACATCTCCCATTACCATTTGTTTATCTTTACCTCAGTTGGCATAACCATGTATTTGACATTTACCAAGTAGGTAAAAATATTTCCTATTTTGTGTTGTTGGGATTTATTATTCCTCTTGGATTAGTTGCCTTTATTTTTCTATATAAACAACCCTCACCTCTCCCTATGCTAAGTTCACTATCTCATCTATTCATGAGTGCTAGTTCAACGCTAGGAGAGTGTTGAGTTTTGTTCATCTCTGGATTCAGTCTTTCTTTCCTTCAATCACATTGATCTTGAATGGCTTCACAACTAAATCTAACAAATAAGACTAGCTAGAAGTGATTATAAATAGGAAATGAGAGATGGGAGAGGTGGAAAATAAAAATAATAGGAAGAGAACACCTCAATAGGCTAAAAAAGGCAAGTGTAACTCCCATGGAAAATGTCAACAGCTTGCACCCACTCACACTAATACTCACTTTACTAATCCTAAGAAATATCAATTAAATGTGCAATGAAAAATAAGTGATATAAAAATAAATAATGAACTAGGAAATAAAAATTTATAATTTAATGATAAAATGATGCATCATATAGAGGATTTCATCCTCTATTTCATTTCATATTTTATATTATACAATTAGTGATATTTCAATAAAAGAATTTATCAAATATATGTTGTGTATTTCTTGAGCTAACACCTATCACAATGATTGTAGAATTATCCTTGGGTTGAATCTATGTATCCCAAGGTCAATTGAGCTACATAAGATAGCCTAATATATTGTATTATTTTCTATCTCACAAGATTGATCTAGGTAATTTCATACTTTTACAAATATTTTATTTTAATTATTGGTATATAAAAATGGACAAGAACAAACAATATTTAAAAATACATTGAGAAAGTTATCAAATTGTAAGGGTGAAGTTCTCCTTGGTTAATCTATTTATAGATTAAATTTATGACCTTGGCCTAATAATCATGATGGTATTCTCAAACATATAATTTCCCACTATATCTTGATGTAAGTTTTGGTTTTGTTCAATGCTCCAATATGAAGTGTACCTATGATGAAAAACCTTTGCAATATAATTTTTGTATGTTATTCCTCGTTCTAGATCAAAAACAAGAAAAAATATTTTATTTAAATACCACAACATAATGAATAGTCACGCAAACATATATTGAGTCAACTCCTAACAACTAGTGATATAAGAGTTGTGATAAAAATATCCACCATTAAAAATTTAACCTTGAGAAATGTATTATTGATCTTGCATGGGAAGACACATAAATAAAGCTAGGTGTAAATGTAAAGATATGGGTGCAATTATAGGCTCAGTAAAAATATAAGAATAGAGAATGTCTGAGAGTAAGTACAAATAAATATAGGATGAGATCAAATGTATGAAAGTATGTGCAAATGGAGAATGATAAAGGATTAGAGAAGAACCTAAACTTAGTATAGGTAGAAATAATTTTTATGAGGTTTATTGTTCTTTATCTCAAAATACACTCAAATCTAGTTGGAAATTTATGTGGGAATATAAAGTTGAATGTAAGTATGTGTAAATTGAGATGGGTAAAGACTTGAGAAATGATCCAAAGTTAGCATAAGAGTACACGATTTTTTCATGTGTAATTATTTAATAAGTCATCCTAACAAAATACATCAAATTCTAAATGAGAATTCATGTGTGCATGCAAATTTACTATTTTAGTTAATAATCAATTGCGAGAGATAAATATCTATATTACATCAAAACTCTAATGTAACTTTAAAAATAACGAAGATTAAATATTCATAAAGTTCGTTTAATAAGTAAATGTTAGAAATGTGAATCTATTTAAAAAATATCTAGACGTAAAATGCATAAAGTAATTATTTTGATTAGTGATTCCATAGTAAGAATCGGATAAAAAGTACATCTACAACTTTTTCTGAGCACATGGGGTTGAAATGACTACCATTGAACTAATCTTGTCCATAGATTTTATAAAGTGATATTTGGTCATTTGATGTTGATTTTGAAAAACTTCCATATCTAGTTTAGGTGTCTTTTCTCCTTAAATTTAAATAACTATTTATCTTGACTATTTATAATTTACTATGAAATGATATCAAGTTTTAAAAGTTCATGACATTATAGAACACTATAATTTTGTATTTACACTTTTCACTATATGTGAACAAACTTCACTTTTCTATTTTCTTTTTATAGTGTGAAAGGAATATTTTCATTGTATTTTGAATGAATTATAATTTGCATTGTGGGTAGACAAAATTTACACTTTCTATTTACATTTATTATTTCAAAAGACTATTTTCATTATATCTAGAATGATTATTTTCTATTTACACTTTTCACTGTGGGAACAAAATTTACTTTTCTATTTACCTTTATCATTTGAAAAGATTAGTTTCATTGCATCTTGAATAGTTTTTAATTTATTTTTTGGGCCAAATCATTTCTAAAACTCAAGGTACACTTGTGATATTTTCATTCATGTCTCCTCTATAGGTGACACAAGTAGTAGTAGCGGATAGAAATCACGTCAAGGTAAATATGGTCTCAATGTTACTGCTCTAACATATGAAACAAGAAAATATATATATATAATAAATTATGATAATGTGATTTAATAATAAAAATAAAGTGTTGATTAATGAATAACATAACTTTAGTGAAAGGGAATAGGAAACATTTTCTTAAAGGAAATGATAATCTTAATTAAGAAAAGCTTATTTTTAAGACATAACTTTTTTATGTCCACTTTCTTCAGTTTAATTAAAGATCTTGCTCCACTTGCACATTCTGTAAGACATTGAAAAAAGTCTATTAAATTGAAAGACACCTAAAACAATAGGAACGTGGCTTGAAAATAATATCCCTATCAACAATACGCCAATTGGGGGTGCACATTGTCTTTTGTACCTTAAACTCTAGGGCTAAGATTTCAAATCATTTATCCCCATGAGGACTTTTAACACAAAAGAAAACACTTAGAATAAAATTTGGCACTCTGTTGTCCTGATTTTATATTTGACTAATTGCAAATCTATTACCCTACATTTGATTTTAGGTGCCCCTTCATTTGATGATTGGGTGCCCCTTGGGCCACACAAGCTTTCGATGAATGCCACTGTAGACTTTTGATTAGTTTGACTTGCTTTTAAAAGAAATAAATGGAAATGTCTCTAGATATTATTTGGGTTGATTAAATAAATGAATTAAAAGAGTTAGAAATTGGAAATGGATTTTTATAAATTTTAATGTAATGTTTGATTTGAAATTAGATGAGAGGAATTGATATATAATATATTTTAGAAGTTGATTTTTTATAATTTTTATAATTTATGTTTTTTTTATAAAAGGTTAAAGTTTGAACTATATTAATAGACTAGAGATAAATAATAGTCATAGATTAAGAGATTTGTAATTGAAAATGATAAAATGACTCAAAGTTATATATGATTCAGTTGAAATTGATTTGCAAGTCAAGTGAGAGAACACTAACTAGGATTTAACTGGAGAATCCAAGAATACATATATTAGAAATTTTATGGTTGTATTGTTGTTTCTAGAATTGATTTCTCCTTAAACTCTGTCATCCTATTGATGGATCACAACGCGTGATCCAAAATGTTGATGCAAAAAAGAGCACACAATCAATTCTAGAAACAATAATACAATACTGGGGATTGGGGAAAAGTGTTATCTTTAATTTTATGGCTAGTGTCATCTACTAGAAATTTACATTAAGGTGGGAGAGATCTTAAAAAACTGACTATAAAGAACGTATACAACATTATTTTGAACAACAAAGTGCCCTACATTGCCTTAGTGTGGTATTGCACTTGTGCTTAAAAGGGGGTTGAGGTTTATGAATAGGTGGAATAGTGTGGGTCAATGAACTATGACTGCTCTAGTATACAATGTAATACCAAGCTTCAAACTTGAGATTTAAGAATTTATGATTTATTAATATGGAGATTTCAAATTATATCAAATAACTATCTTTTTTACGGATCGTCAATATGAATGGAGAATTAGTGTACATATGAGTGAAGATTTGAACTTCATTATAGACTTGATTTGAAACTCATAGATATGATCTAGTTGTCCATTATTAGGATTCACTTATCTTGATTTACGTTGCTTAAATGTGCATATAATGATAAGCAGTGTTTAAGAACACTTGAGGAATCTGTTAGATTGTGATTGTCAAATTCTCCATGGCATTACCCCTAATTGTCCAATTTGAACTCCAAGGGAGACTAATCAAAGAAAATAAGAAAACTTTGAATGGACCTAGGATGAGGTGTTTTAATGCAAATAATTTGATACTTCTACTATGATCCTCTCATAAATACATTATTACATATCCATGCACAAGCCTTAGGTGCTCTCTAACATAATATCAAAATGAATGAATATTTTTCTTTCAATGTGAAAACCATACACATAAATAAATGTAAATGTGCATTAGACCAATTCACATTGACTACTTCAAGAGTCTCAGTGAGATGAATTTAAAATATGATTTTAAAAGGTTAGGGTTGTTGCCTTGATGTCTTAAAATAAGACACATGTGACTTCCCAAGGCCATGTTGAGTCAAGTTGTTGGAGGGGATGCCAAGTAGATGTGTATGGTTGAAGTGGGATTTCTTGAATGTTATAGTCCATAATGTTTTGTCATATGAAAGCTATTGAATTAGTGAAAGATGTTCAAATTCTTTTTTCTTGTATTTTTCTTTTTTAAAATATTTTTGGTATTTAGTGTTTAATAAACAAACTAAACTACTAAGAAGAGTACATCAAATTTAGCATATTTGTGAGTATTATATTCAATTCCTCTAAATGACCACATAATTAGTTTTTATCTTATAAATAAATCAAATGATCCAAAGCTAATTAGTTAAACATAATTAGTTAATTAAATATATCTGATCAAATTAAATATTTTTAATTAAATTATGTGAATGCTTAACAAAATAAAATTAGGTTGACATTTTAATTTTTTTTCTAGAAAATTGCATGTGTGGAATAACTATCATTCCATAAACAAAACAAATCATTAACTAAGAAAATGCACACACACACAAAGAGAGCATGTTGTGACCACTTTCTTTGTTGTCCTAGATTAATTAAATTACTTATATAATTTAAATCAACTAAATATCTTCCTACCATTCTTCCAAAGTTTTCCTCTAACATCTAACATGTTTGTAGAGGTTATGCAAATGGTTTACTATGGGGAAGAGTTTCCTAAGATCTTGAGCATGAACAATTTTAATGTTATGTGAAAATAAATTTTATAAGAAAAGTAATAAAATAATTATAAAATACTAATAAAAAGGTTTGTGTATATTTTTGCATGCACAACATTGATAAAATATGAGAATTTTATCTCTCTTGAAAGAAATTTAAATAGATTGATGAATAAAGAAACTGCCCCAAGGTTCTAAATGTTAGGTCTTGATTGTGCAAAATAACTCAGTGTTCAATATGTATTTTTTTATTTCATAAGGTTCCTTATATTTACTAGTTGGAAAATTAACAAGATGCTAAAAAATGAAGATCCTTTAGATCTGATATTTGAAAATTCTTATGATCATTTGATTTGCAACAACTATGACAATTTTCCTGAATTGTCTTTCTAATTTTAAAATAGATTTCAAAAGATAAGGTCAAAGAGGAAGATGATATGAGACCCCAAGACAACTACAATAATGATTCGGTGTTGTAGATAGAGAGATCCTTCAAAAAATCAAATTCCTAGTGAGTCAAAATAATTCTCAAAACACTACACAACATTGTGATCCTCAATATAAATGAAATATTTTCAAATTACAAAATATTCATTCAAAAACATATGGAAAATATAGCACAACTTTAAATAATTATTAACAATTGACAAATGCAAAATAGGCTCAAACTAACCATACAAAGAAGCTTACAATTATCAAGCTATAAATGTGTGAACCAAAGATCCATCAGATATCTTAACACATCATTAACACTACAATTGAACTCTTATCTAACATTTGAAAAGGAACCATGAAACCATATCAAGAAAATGCATAGAATGCCAATCAATTTTTCCTCTTGTATTGATGTTTAATTGTTTTTGTACAATAAGTACTGATATCTCTAAAAGTTATTTCTACTAATAATTATTAACTCTTTAAATTCTACTAAATACTTCTTGATCTTTTTTTCTATAAATTATAGCTATGTACAAGGAAGAATGAATGCCTATTATAGGAGAGGCAAGGAAATGTGAGAGTATAATCAATGGTGTGGATTAATCTTGCACTAAAGGTCAATATTACATTGCATGAAATAACTGGGGCAATATTTAATATTCGTTGCTCCTCCAAATTGAATTGAATTACAGAACTATCTTGCTAAAAGTGACAATATAAGAACAATTTTTGAGACCTCGAAGTATGAATCAATTTACAATTGGTGTTAGAAACAAGTATACTTGGCACAATCTCCAATGTAGTAGAAAAAGGCGCAAACATTTTATGGTTGGAAGTTTGGTGCAAACTTCAAAGTAATTACTTGGTGTGACCATCTAACTTGGCAAGGAAGTGTAATCCTTCAATCCAGTTCATTTTTTTCAAAACATCAAGGGGCTCTTTTGTACACCTCAACAAATAGTATTATGACATGACATCATATTTGATGTCATACTTCCTTAATGCATAAGTTAACCATACAAAGAAGCTTACAATTATCAAGCTATAAATGTGTGAACCAAAGATCCATCAAATATCTTAACACATCATTAACACTACAATTGAACTCTTATCTAACATTTGAAAAGGAACCATGAAACCATATAAAGAAAATGCATAGAATGCCAATCAATGTTTCCTCTTGTATTGATGTTTAATTGTTTTTGTACAATAAGTACTGATATCTCTAAAAGTTATTTCTACTAATAATTATTAACTCTTTAAATTCTACTAAATACTTCTTGATCTTTCTTTCTATAAATTATAGCTATGTACAAGGAAGAATGAATGCCTATTATAGGCAAGGAAATGTGAGAGTATAATCAATCGTGTGGACTAATCTTGCACTAAAGGTCAATATTACATTGCATGAAATAACTGGGGCAATATTTAATATTTGTTGCTCCTCCAAATTGAATTGAATTACAGAACTATCTTGCTAAAAGTGACAATATAAGAACAATTTTTGAGACCTCGAAGTATGAATCAATTTACAATTGGTGTTAGAAACAAGTATACTTGGCACAATCTCCAATGTAGTAGAATAAGGTACAAACATTTTATGGTTGGAAGTTTGGTGCAAACTTCAAAGTAATTACTTGGTGTGACCATCTAACTTGGCAAGGAAGTGTAATCCTTCAATCCAGTTCATTTTTTTCAAAACATCAAGGGGCTCTTTTGTACACCTCAAAAAATAATATTCTGATGTGACATCATATTTGATGTCATACTTCCTTAATGGCATAGAAAGAAAGCTCTCCTCCCATGGTGCCAATGCACCTATACCTATGCCATAAATTTGTCTCTTGATCCCATTCTCCATATTTTCTTAATGTAACTTTTTAACTTATTCTAACTTTCATTACATTCAATGCCTTCTACTATATGCATATGCATTTGTTTATATTAAATTAGAGTAAGGATTTAGTGTACAAACATTTAAAATCATGAAGAAATGATGCAATTATCAAGAGAGTAATGAGTCTATGTGTATAACATATGTGAATGGGATGATGAAGATGTCAATAGATTAAATACATATCTAAATATATATTATTATAAATACTTTAAATAACAACTAAAATATATTAAAAAATAAAACATACAAAAGATGATTGTAATTTAAGAAATATCAATATCTAACATATAAAGATCATATTTGATGGTATTGGCATGAAAGCTCAATAATAAGTAGGGGCCTCACCAATAAATCCATTGTAAAAAATGGAAGTGCTTCAAAATACCACATAATTTAAAGAGATACCACTTTATCTTCAAATTAATGGACTGTAAAAATCCTTTGTGCATAACTAGTGAATTATGATTTACATTTTGGTCCAGCTGAAATTAATAAACAGACAGAAATATGATAATAAATCTATCCTCAGAGGAAATAATAAGTCTTTGAACTTGCAATTCAAAAGCTGGCCTAACAACTGTTTACATAAGACATTTAAATTCTGATAACCACTGGAAATGGAAATTATTTTATGTCTTTGAACATTAATGTTGATTTCAACTGCACCAAGTGCAATCTTCCATCACAGAATTCATTATTTCAAAAAACCATCATCCCAATGAAATGAAGTAATGTTGAGAGTTAAAGAAGCATTAGATTCTTACAGTCCATTATGACAGTGTTTAGAATTCCTCGCCATTACAAAGAACTGTTGAGCATATCTCAAAAGATTTCGATACTTGTACTTGCGTTGAAAATGTTTCTCAATGTCAGAAGTCTGAAAATTATTCAAGTGTTTATGAGGCTGGCAAATGGGTAGTGGCCACTAAATGCCAGTATTTGGTATTTGATAAGATCTGAAGAGCAGAAACAAGGTGATTTGATGGGGATTATGGATTTATGTGTTGTGTTTATAATGCAGCATTATATTAAAAAGTATACCGACTCAATTTTGTTTCCATATGTTTCAATATGCATGTTTTCTTTCACCTGAGTTTCATACATCTGAACTTAAAGTGCATCTAATGCAGGTTCAGTGAATCAGCTACCAAAACAATAGTCAATTGACAGGTACTTCCAAAATCTATCCTCGTGTCCTGGTATCAGGACGGGGTAACAACACATGGGACACGTTCTTATAGAAAACATGTTTTTGTCACTTTATTGTAAAAGTGAAGTTGTTAGAGTTAACTCCATGTACCTTAAGCTCTTAAATTATATATTAGATTTTGACAATTTTTTGGTTGTCTTCGTTTGCAACTTAAAGTAGCATCTAATGCAGGTTCAGTGAATCAGCTACCAAAAAAATAGTCAATTGACAGGTACTTTCAAAATCTATCCCCGTATCCTGGTACCAGGATGGGTAACAACACATGGGACACATTCTTATAGAGCACATGTTTTCGTCACGTTATCATAAAAGTGAAGTCGTTAGAGCTAACTCCATGCACCCTAAGCTTTTAAACTATATATTAGATTTTGACAATTTTTTGGTTGTCTTCGTTTGCAACTTAACTATTTATAGCTATTGTTCAGGCTTTTGGGTAGTGAAGACAAATGCTATGGGATCCCTTATGCACAAAAAGTGCAAAAAGTGCTCATTTCAAAGTGCCATCTTAAACATATTCCCTATTGTCCCATTACCTGTTGGCTTTGACAATTAAGAAATTCGCACGGTTGATCCACTACTAAGTACAAATGCCAAAATAATCATGCACTATTGGCACCAATAAATTTGAACAAGTGATCCAATTACTAACATTTTTTTTGGAGAAACTTAGCCGCTATTGGCCTACTAGATGATTTTTTAGTGGGCTTTTACTTGATGAAATCCAATGAATGGTAATTGGAATATAAGCAAAGTAACCGATGCTCTTCAATGGAGGGTGCGCACAAATTTATATGAAGATAATCAGACACCAAAAAAATAAAGGCTGTGATTTGATAGGGATTATGGATTTATGAGTTGTTTGTATTGTATTGTTTTGAAGTTCAATTAAGTTTTGGGATGGGGTTGTGTGTTGTCAGTACTGGGTATTTTTCATTATATACCAATGATGAATAATAGTGCATTAAAAAGTATACTGACTCAGTTTTTGCTCCAAATGTTTCAATAAATCTGAACTTAAGTAGCATCTATTGCAGATTCGGTGAATCAGCTACCTAAAAAATAGTGTCAACTGGTAGGCTACTTCTAAAATCTGTCTCCGCATTCCCATATTGTTTCCATTAAAGGTACCAACACTTTTTTGGTTGTCTTTATATGCAACTTAACTTTTTATAGCTATTATTTCAATAAATAAGTAAAAAACTGTTTATAGCTATTGTTCTGGCTTGGCATTAAAGACTAATGCTGTGGAATTTGCTATGTAGCAGGGTTCAAAAAGTGGTCATTTCAAAGTGTTGTCCTAAACATATTCTCTATTGCACAACTCCTGGCTTTGGCAACCAAAAAATTGCACAATCGCTATGTACAAATGCCACAATAATCATTCATTATTGGTACCATTAAAGTTACACAAATGATCTAATTACTAACACGTTGTCCAAAAAATGGGCCACTATTGGCCTACTAGATGATTTTGTACTAGGCTTTTGCTTAGCCCAATCCAATAAACCGTAATTGAAATATTCGTAGTAATTGATGCTCTTTGCATTAAGGGTTGCTGACAAATGTATGTGAAGAAAATCAAAGGCTAATAAAATCAAACCAGTATTAAAGGCCAATTACAAATAGTTGTTCGTTTTTAAGGTTAATCCAACATGGTTGTATGAATATTACAAAATAATGATCAATGATTTAAATTTATATGTTTAAATCATTGAGAGTAATTATAGAGATATTTTACAATGATAATAAGTAGAGTTTAATGACTTGATTGTGTTTTACAAACTCTTAGCTTTCATCAAAACTCTTATTTTTCATCACAAATTTCGAGTTGCTTACACTAAAAATATCTATCTTAATTTCCTAAATAAATTGCACTTGATATTTTTAAAAATTAAAGATATTATTTATTTTTATTGAAGTTTTTATCTATTTTTAATATTTTATAATTCTTATTATTTGTATTTATTTTAATTTTAGAAGGAGACTGTTTATAATTTATTATTTTCATTAAGTATTTGACTTTGATGTTTAATACCATCATTGTTTCATTTAACACCATCACAATCTACCACATCTATGATTCTATAAGAAGCATCCAATCCTTCATCTTCTAATAAAGTCCAACTGAAGGAAGGAGGTCCCCAGAACAACAAGATTCAAACTATTGATCTAATCGACAAACACACAGTGGGTGCTTCATAAAAATCAAGACTGTTAATTTAAATTAGAACTTCATCTATTTTTTTTTGCTCTAACATTCTCTGTCATAAGTTTCTTGTACATATGCAAGGTCATATTTTAATTTTTTTTATTTTATTCTCCTCAACTTACATTTACTATCATAAGTTTCTTATACATATGTAAGACTATTTTTAGATTTTTTTTTTATTCACTCTCCTCTACATTTACTATCATAGGTTTCTTGTACATATGTGGTATAAAAAAATTAAATGATTTTTTAGTTTTACTGACTTGTTTCATAGATTTCTCTGTTAATTTTACAAGGTTATATTTAAAATATTTCTTATTAAATCTGTTTGTATGTTTATTTTTTAAATTATTTTTTATTAGATAAGTTAGAATTTTGAAAGGGCTCTCACCCTTATGTCACAACAAGTAAGAAACAACAAAAGACACATCACTAAAGTTAACAAAAAACAATCTGAAATCATATTTCTACCCAAGTCAAGTATTTGACTCTGGCATTTAGTATCATCATTGCTTCATCCAAAAGTATCAGTCTATTAGATTTCGGAATTTGATTGACACTTAGCAAGGTTTGTCCCTTTCTTCCATAAAGTCCAGCCAAAGTGAGGGCCACTTACCAATCTACTTGATTGTCTCTTTTGTTGTCTTTTGAATAACCAAGTACTTGAACCTAATGTTTCAGGTCTACACTATTAATTTTGTTGTCACTAATACGTGTAGAAGTAAAAGGTGTGGAAATAACACCTTTTTAACCTGAATGGATGATAGTCAATTCTCACATCATATTCTTGAAGTTTCTTGTACCCGTACTTAAAAATTAATTTGTCATATAAGTTAAGGATAGTAGTAACTGTTATAGCTAACTTCCCTTAGTCTAAATTTCTAAATAGTACAATAGATTTTGACAATATTTTTATTAATAATCTCTATATACAACATAAATAATTATAACTATTCCTTTTACTTCTAAATAATTAATATAAACATCCATCTGTTTGTTACCCAGCTGCTTACATTCTCTGTCATGTTTTTTTTTAACAACTTAATGCTAAACTTCAATATGCATTATGAATGTACAAGAGCCACAATATTATATTGCAGAATATATTAACCCATAATATTTCTCTTTATATGAAAAGAAAACTCCTAAATCTTCTGTGCAAATCTAAAAGGTAAAATGGAGAAACCAACCGGACAGCATTGATGGTCTCTTTTGTTGTCTTTTGAATATCAATCACTAAAGTTTAATTTGTCTTGTACTCTCATAAAATACACCTTTAAAATGTATATACAAACAGTTACTCTACATCCGGCTGGAACAATGTCCTTTTCCTGGTGAACAATTCTTTCAAACACAAAAATACAAAAAGAAACTAACAACATAGTACAGAAAAAAGGCCTTTCACAAAGCATATCACAAAGCGTGTTTGATAAGGCCTCTGTAATTTCAATTTAAAAAAATTATCTTATATATTTTTATAGAATAGTTGTTAATTCTAGGGGAAAATATGTATATTAATTTTGTCATCCCTAAATCACGTGTTCATATCGAAGCTATGCTATCAATTTTGATGTCATTAATATGTAGTAAAAAGTATGAAAATAACACTTTTTTAACTTCTAATCTATGATAGTCAATTATCACATCCCATCCTCAAATTTTCTTGTTCTAATAATTGAACAATAACTTGTCATAGAGGGAAAAGGTATGAATAGCAGTTATAGCACATCAAATTTTGAAGATTTTTTATTGTCTGTCTTCATATGTGACATAAATGCTTATGACTATTGTTTTGAATTCTAGATAGTTATGGTGGGGGATGTTATGTCTGCAAGGGATCACTTTTTTTCCATCCTCAAATTTTTCTTGTACCAATAATTGAACATTAACTTTTCATACAGGGGAAGGGTACTTATAGTAGAAATTGTACTAATAGCAGTAGATGTTATGGAAAACTTTGCGCAATCTAAGCTCCTTAATGACATATCAGATTTTGACATTTTTTTGTTGTCTTCATATAAGATGTAAATGCTTATAGCTATGATTTAGCTTTTTGATAGTTACACCATAGAATGTTATGCCTGCAAGGGAACAACTTTTTAACCTCTAACCTATGATATCAATTGTCACATGTCATTGTAAGATTATCTTGTACCAACAATTGAACATTAAATTGTCATATAAGCAAGGGTACCAGTAGTTGTTCTAGGTAACTTTACTCAGTCTAAATTCCTAAACAGTAATCAGATTTTGAAAATATATTATTAGCTGTCTTTGTATGCAGCTTAAGTGCTTATAGCTATTGTTTTGTGTTTTTTATAGTTACAATGAATGTTGCGGGAATGGTTATGCACGCAAGGATCAAAAATTTGTCATTTTGAATTGATGCCCCCATACATATCCCCTATTGCTTCAAATGATCATTTTGAAATGACGTCTCATACATGTTCATATTCTCTATTGTTTCCTTAATCATTCGTTGATTTTGACAACCACAAAATTTGCATAATTGATTTAATACTTATGCACAAATGTTCTAATAATTGTATGTTATTGATACCAATAAAATTGTATAATTGATCTAATCCAACTTTTTCTATGTGATCTTTTAGAATACGAGTCTTTTTCGTTTCAGATTGAAATCCTGACAATCAGTTTTTAGTGTTAAGAGCAAAATGCAAGAAACGTGATTGTCAGCAGAAATAATTTTTATGTTTCCCACCATGGTTCGACAAGAGACATTTGCTGCAGCAGATATTAGATTCAAAATTTCTAGACAATTTAAAGGCCATATGTTTGGCACTCAGTTTATTCTGACAATAGCTGAGAAAGAGATGCAGAAAAAAGTCACACCAGAACTTTTTAATTCATGGCTGCTTGCCCCAATAAAAGTTAAAACATATAACTATTCAGAGTACCATTAAGCCTGTTTTCGAAGTCTCAGAAGTTGGAGTAACTGTCCTCGTTTTCTATTATGAGAGTAAGATTTCTCTGTGTCTGATATACAACAGGAATCTGCTGTAATGTTTGCGTGTACTTGGCATTAAAAGAGATGGCCCCATCGCTTTTAGGAAACAAACAGAGTAGATGGGGCCATCTCTTTTATTAATAAAACAGAGTAGATGGTACCATCATTAATAGTCATTAAATACAAATTATTCTTTCCTACAAATTATATTAAATAAATAATAAATTGTGTGATGGTGTATGAGTACATTTCAAACATATAATTTAATATGTAAAATTTAGTAATATATGTTTGTACAAAAAAAAATTCATTTGTGAGAGATAAGGTTGGGATTGTGCATAAGGCAAATATAAGAAAATTGATTTCTTAATGACATTAGATTTCCACAATCTATTATGTCGATGTTTCATTGTTTCTAGATTCGAAAGTGTGAGAGTTTTTGCATTAATTTTTTAGATCACGCTCCATGATCCATCATCATGACAAAAGAGTGCATAAGGAGAGGATAAAACTCTTTCATCATGATGATCTGAATCGTTGATGCAAAACTCTCACACAATCAAATCTAGAAACAGCAAAACATCAGAGTTTTTCCCTCGTGTACTCTTTCATCTTGATGATGAATCACAAAGTGATCCAAATTGTTGATGCAAAAACTCTCACACAATCAAATTGAAAAGCAACAAAACATCAAAATGGATATCTCATATGTGACTACTAAAGTAAAGTGATCGAGGCTCACAATTAAACATATAGAGAACTTGTGAAAGGTTATAAGGACTACTGATTGAGGGCATTGCATGTTTATGTAGTAACAATACTTACATGATGAAAGCTTAGCATGTGACATCATAGAGATTAAAGTCTAGCCCAACAATGAAGAGACACATAATTCTAGGTCAAATTACTCAATGCAAGGAAGTAACCCTAATTGGTAACTTTTGAACAAAAAGTTTTTCAAGAATGTAGGCCTCACGATGAAATATCCCAACATGTTCCTAGGATAAATTTGACAAAATAGATGTCCCATAAACTTTTCCATGGCACTAAGTTAAAAAAGATTAATGCTACAATTGCAAAAGCCAATATTATAGAAATATAGGTATGAAATTTTTATTTCTAACTTGTCATTGGTGTGGAAGGGGCATTTTACATGTCTAATTCATCACTTAAATCATATTCACATTTGTTACTTAAGGATTAATTAGGGTACACATAGAATAGTTATCACTTTATGTCTCCAGTAATAACATTTTAGACACATGTCATAATCGTATGCAATCATGTGTTCGTCTTGACCTATATAACCAACAGGTTCATTTGTATTATCTCATAGTTGAGCTCTCTTGGGCTTTCATTGAAGCTCCTAGACCTTGGGTGACTACAATCTTTAGCTAAATCTTTGCATGATATAAATGAAAGATCAAAACATTTAGAAGGTGTTAAAACTTTGGAATTTCGTTAGGGTTTGAAGTGTGCAAGAAAACTATCTAATTATTATTGGAGGAAATGAGATGAAGGTATCTACATTGAGAAGAGTCTAGAGTATTTAAAAAGTAGTGTCCTAAAGGTTGTTCATGGTCAATTGTGTTGCAGTGGACATATTTCTATTGTTCATGTTGTTATGAGGTTTTATCCTCCCTCTAAATGTTATTATAATTAGGAACTAGGGGCCTTCCTTTGGTGTGGCCATAAAACCATTACTTCAAGGAGTAGTTGCTTCCTTGGGTTGTAGCCCTAAAACAATTTGTATAATATGTTCTATATTGTGAGATAAATCTTATCATGGTTTTTTTCTTCATTGGGTTTTCCACATAAATCTAGTGTTCTCTTATGCAACTGTGCGGATTGGTTTGTTCTTTCATTGTACCATTGTTGTTGATGCATGAAGTAAAGGTCTTAACATAAGGAGAAATAAAAGGTTTAAAGTTTATTATATAATCGATTCACACACCCCCTCTTAGTTATCTTGTGTGTTCTATACGGTTCAATGGTCTTATCATATCACATTGGATGGAGAGATATTTGAAGAAAAAAATCCCTGGGATAATTGCTCAATTATGCTCCATTTTGTTCCATCCTCTTAGATTTTGGTCTATTTTTTAACATGAAACTAATTTTGAATAAGATACCATTGTTTTCTATGAGCCTAATAGATCACCACCTCACCTCCATTATTATAGGTACTTTTTCCTTTGAAAATAAAAATATTGATTTAAGCAACACTTAACATATAGTCTGTGATTTTTTCCAATACTATCTATACTATCTACCAATTTTATGATTTCATAAAAAATATGGATCCCTATGACTTTTTGTCAAATTCCATATATTATATAAAAAAAACCATAAAGAAAAAAATTTATGTATTCTAATGATTGATGAGTTTCTTGATGATCTTCTTAGTGCACTTAATTTTTCTCCAAATTTATTTTGGTTGGGTTATCATTAGGTTCCTCTCAATGAAGTAGACATATTTAAAACAACCTTTCAGACTCATGTGGATCACTATAAACTTATTTAGTGGTTTTATCTTCTTTCTTACAAGATGAAACTCCTAGATTTCTCTAAATATCATCTTGTGTTTTATGTCTATTGTTTCAAGATTTCTCTTTGACCATTAGTTGTACAGGGGCACCTATTCATTGGATATGCCATGAATACTTTGGTATTTATTTTGGTTTTAATATCTTTACAAGATTTTATAAGGACCAAAGGACCATTTGGAATCCATTAAAATCATTTTGTAAAACTATTAAAGTCATTAAATTCACAGTGACCTATAAGGTCCTGATAAAGTCAAACATGGTCAAACCACTCAAATGTAAGAAAATAGAGTGGAATTGATGTAATTTGAGTCTTGAAGTCATTTTTACCATGTTTTAAATTTTTTGGGAAGGTTTTGAGTCATTTGAATAGAAATTGTAAAAGTTGTTCAAACTTTGTCAAAATTGTCATGACAACTTTTGCAACTTGATGACAACTTTTTAAATGATTGTTAAAAGTTGTTTACATGTAGTTGTAGATTGATTTCCAATCCCCTCATCCTAATCCAAATAATCTAAGAAAAAACCTTAATAGCCACATGTCTAAATCAAAACCCATAACCAATATCAAGATCTTAAATCTAATCAAATCCAATCTTTGACATTAATAGTTAGATTGAGGTCCATTCTATGTTTCTAAGCTAGGTTGAAATAATAATTGTTTGAGAATCATACTTGATTTTTAAGTTGGGTATAGAAGAAAAATGCTTCTTGCGTATGTCTTTGTATCTCATTATGAAAGATCATGAATCATGATAGGACATGTTGATGAAGAAAGAACCTTACATAATCATATCCAAAAAAAATCAAATTAACATTATAGAAGGAAAAAATTATGGGTAACTTGGTATTGTAAGGAAAATGGGAGTGATTTGAAAATGTCGAATAAGATTTTAAAAGGCACAAAATTAATATGCTCGACTACTAAATCCTTTCATCCATAGAAAAATCCTTTTAACATTATTCTATAAAAGAAAGTTTTGTATTAAAAAATAATGATCTACCTAGTTACATTTCCTTTTTCTTTACATACAAAGTTTTCAAATATAAGTTAATTGCAACATTAAGATCACTACAACAAAAATGAAGCATTTCTAGAACTATTGAAGGATACATAGTGTGCGCTATTGAAAACCCAATAATCTAATACAATCCTATACAAAAAGCATGTTGATGTGGCATCATATTTCATGACATGGACTTCAATCCTAAGTTACAAGTACAAGAATTGCCAAGTAAGCTACCATAAAAAAAAATTAAAAAGAATTAAAAAAAGTTGGGAGTGATTTAAAATTGCTACATTGGATTTTGAGAGCCATGATGTTAGGATGCTCAACTGTTGAATCCTCTCACCTATAGAAAAAATATTTCAACATTATTATATAAAGAGAAGTTTCTATTAAAAAGTAGTGATGTTGATGCGGCATTGTATTTGATGATGTGGACCCAAAACCTAAGTTATAAGCATGGACTTGTCAAGTAAGCTAAAGTGAGAAAACAAGAGTGATTTGAAAATGCCATATAAGGTTTTGAGAGGCTCAAAGTTAAGATGCTCAATTACAAGATCATCTCCTCTATAGAAAAATCTTTTATGTTGTTACCAAAAAGATGGGTCTATATTTTAAAAATGAGATGTTGATATAGCATCATATGTGATTATGTGGATCTGAATTATTACTTACAAGCAAGGGACTAGTCAAGCAAGCTATTGTTAGAAAATCAAGAGTGATTTGAAATTGCCATGTCGATTTTTGAGAACTACAAATTAGGGTGCTCAACTTTAGATTCCTCTCTCCTATACAAAAATCCTTTTAACATTGTAAAAAAAATAGAAGTGATTTGAAATTGTCATATAAGATTTTAGCAGGCCCGAATTTAAGATGCTCTTCCATAAAAAAATTGATCTGATATAAAAAAGAGATGTATACTAAAAATTAGTGATCTGCTCAGTAACCTTTCCTCTGTCTTTACATGAAAAGCTTACCAAAGATAAGTTAATTGCAGAAAAAAAATCCCTAAAATAGCAAATTTAACGTTTCTAAAACTGTCCACGGGGATAAACAATGGGGTACCATTGAAAAACCAATAATATAATACAAATTCCCTTGTGAGAGTTCTGTGCCCATCACATGGATTGAGTAAAAGGGCACGGCACACTATGCATTTACACCATCAAGATTGAACTGTTTTCGAAAGTTGGGAAGAATAGATCATGTAAAGAGCTCTACGGACTGTAGTACATGGAATAACTTAAGTACAGACATATATTGAATGGTATACCTTTTTCTCAACAAAAAAGCTGGGATTTTTCAGAATCCCCATGCATATAGATTACAGCTGGTACATGAACACTCAAGTTTAGTGAAACAGACATGAATTGGAACAGTTAGAAGCCAAAAATGCAGGACAGAGATGTGAGACAGGAGAGAATATTATTGTCCTGGAATCAATTATACACGGAAATATCTGTCTTGGGTTTTGTTCAACGATTGGAGTAAAACTGGATTGAAAAAGGTGATGGCAAAGTGATGACATTTTGTTTTGAAAGTGTTATGTCAGCTTCAATGGTGTCCACAAACGTGGAAACAGGGGAATAGGGTTGTACAAATTTGGACCAGATTAAAGTCCATGATGTTTACTGGTGTGGGCTTGATGGCGAAGTCTATTTAGAGAGGAAGATAAAGATAAGTATATTTATTATTATTATTATTATTATTTTGTTATTTTTTAATAGGAATAATATGATTTTTTAAACAAAGGGGTCTTTAAGTGAACATTTGTTCATTTAGATAATCTTTGCTCAAAGGTCCACTTTTGTCCAAAATTGTTTGCGGATGGTCTTCATTGAAAGGTTCTTTGTTGAAGAATATCTTTGAATGAAGATATCTAATTTTTTTTCCTCACTCACTTTAAAAGATTGGATGTCCTAAGTTTGGGAATTATTATTGTGTGATTGCCCCCTACTACGGGCATCATCAGGCCACAACTATTTCCTACCAATTATGAGGCTTCAACGAATATATATTATTATGTTTTGGTGTCAAATGACACTATAATTTCTATGATAACTTATCTTTATTGAATTTATATTCTTTTCGATATATTGTCAACCTTTATTTAATGTATTTGCATTGTATGAAATTGATTGGAAGGATCATATGACATCATTGACATTTCCTCTTATTTATGCATGATTTCCACATGACTTGAGCTATTCATAGATGGTGTTATACTATTATAGGTGCCCCAAGGAACTACATATCCATAATGTTTTGTAAGGAGGCATCTCTCTCCCCACCTCTTTTTTGTTCTTTTTTATTATGGATATTACAATATTATTTTGAATGTCTACATGATGCTACTCATTTCTTTCATTTTCACTTTATAGGTTGTCTAGATGGAGCACTCATTTCATGAGAAAAAGTACCAAGACAAAATATTCATTTGTATCAATAAAAAACTATTTGTATATTTGCATTTAATTTCATGTTGGTTATTTATTTTTACTTTGACATGGATTCTCTTGATAGTTCTCTTATGTTGGTGGGTTTAATTGTTGTACCTAGTATTTCATTCTCCTAGGACATAGACACACATATTAATTAAGTTTACCTAGGGACCGCATAGGATTTTTGAGGAGTGTTTCCACTTTAGGCGATGTATTCCACTTTGTGTTGGCTCCACCTTTAATGCACTTATCATTTTATAATTATGATGGTCCACTATTTTGGTATAGGTTCAAAACCCAAATACGTATTATGAGAATCCAATTCTCTTCCATTATAGACAAGATATTCAAATACTTCTATCCATTGTTCTATCAAAGAAAGAGGACAATATGTAAGTCATGCTAATATATGATGACATCTTCTAAAGGATTCTCTTTTGTTGTAGCCTCATTATTCTCACATCATCTTCATATCAATACTAAGTAAAATTAAATTTTACCTCAGTTCCATCCATTATTACAACTCCTTTATGATTTCACTTAAAAATAAATTTGTTGCAAATATAAATTTGTGTTGTTATTGATGTTAGACTTGTCATCATTTATGTCAACTATGGTCTGAAAGATAAGTTCAATGGTGTTCTTGTGTTTCCAGAATGGTGTAGTATTAGAAGTATACATATATATTTGCATTGGTGTATGGAGAGTATTAAAGGTGATTGTATATAGTATATCCAGATGTTTCAGGCGTCGTCTAAAGTGTTGGAAAAATATTCAAGTGTTTGCACCAAGAAGTTGGCTAAGTATGATTGTTTCAGTGTGCAATTTGTCAAACAAAGTTCAATATCTTGGTCCACATCATTGCACATCAATTCATATCATCTTGCAATTGGACTATGATGTTTGTAGATGTAAATGGATGTAAGATCTCATGTTTCATGTTCCTATTTGGTTTATATATAAGTTAGTGATGTTCTAAGGTTTGGCCAAGTAGAGACTGTATATTAGTTAGTGTTTATGCACTTCAGACTTGCATTTTGTGTTTATGCACTTCAAACTTGCATTTTGTGTTTATGCACTTCAAACTTGCATTTTGTGTGTATGCACTTTAGACTTGAATCTTATGGCCTTTTATAGGCATATGCAAACTATCCCAATACCCTAAACCCGTTCATAACAACCAAAACTGCTAGTTACCCACCTTGTTCAACTAGTCGTTATTTAAAAATTCAAATTTATAAATCTTAACTAATGGACTTCTAGGCTACCAATCCGACTCCAAGGCTTTTCATTTGGCCTTATTACATCATTTTTAATTGAAAACACCCATCCTAACCTTTGGCATCCTACCCAAGCCCATATTACCCATTTTGATCCTATGGTCCTTATTAGGACCATTAGGACTTATATCAAATTTATGATTTTCTTTACATTCAAATGCCATAATTGGCCTTAAAACTTCATAATTATGTCATCTTGACATTTGACCCCATTGTTCATGCCTCATTGGCTCCTTGTATCTTGTTTCTTGGTTAGGTTCTCCTGCACCATACTCCCCCCTAGAAAAATGCTCTTATCCCAAGAGAATAGGGGCTTTGTCTTCACACCTCACATCCTTCTAGATGGTCCCCTTGTCTTCTCCTCCATATAGGGCATCTGTTGTGATAGAAAATCCTTGTGAGTTAGGTTCTTTATTATCCTCTTACCTGTACCAAACTCACACAATGTATTAGTACTCAAAAACAAATTGTTTTGTTGTTGTCTAACACAGTCATTCTTGGATTGTTGTTGCATCATTTTTACTGATTTCTTGAGGTCCAAATGACCCCCTATCCTTCTCACAAATGATAGAGATTTATTGCATCATTTTTACTAATTTCACGCTCACCCTCAATAATTTAGTTCCTTGCATATCGTTCACCAAGGAGATCGAGTCCAACAACCACTTACTATTCCTTGATGTCTCAATCCTCAAAAAACCAGATGGCTCCCTAGGTCGTTGGGTTTTTTTGCAAAGCCACCCACACTGACCTTTATCTTCATGATTCCTCTCACCACCACCCCAGCCAAAAGGTAGGCATCCTTAAAACCCTTTCTTTAAGAGCCTATCGAATTTGTGACGATGATAATTTAGAGCAGGAGCTCACACATCTCCATCAAGTTTTCTAGTGGAACAGATATTCAGACAAACAAATCTCCAGAGCTTTCCACTTGGCCAAATCCTTCTTTCTTTCCTCCTCCAATCCTCTTCCCTCTCCCCTTGAAGCTTCCTCGATCATTTGCATCCCCTATGTAGTAGGTATCTCCCACAAGATCTCAAAGATTTTGGGTAAAAAAGGTGTTCAGGTTGGCTTCAAGCCCTTGTCCACCTTAAGGAATTGTTTTCCCCCTATCAAAGACTCCAAAGATGTCTTTTCAGAGTCAAGGGTCTATAAGATCAAATGTTCTTGTGGTACTCCCTACATAGGTGAAACCAGTCATTCCTTCAACACTAGAATCAAAGAGCATGATGTTAATATCAAGCATGAGTGTGTTCTCAAGTCTGCACTAGCCGAGCATTCTTCTTCCATTAAACGTCACATTTGTTTAGAGGATACTCAAATTTTGTTTAAAAGGAGGACAACTTCTTTAAAAGGAGTCTCAAGGAAGCCATTGAAATCAACAAAGACCCCTCTAACCTCAATCAAGATGATAGTTGGAGCTTAAGCATTTCTTGGCATCCTGTGTTATCTTCCCTTAGAAACCTCCCTCATTTTGACCCGTCTTCCTAGTCTTGTTAGTTTAGTCCTTCTACCACCTTTCGTTGCACTCCTCCCCTTCCCCCCCCTCCTTCCCCCCTACATTCCCCCTTCGTCCTTCCTGCTTGGGGATCTTCCTTGGCACCCCCCTCCCCCTCCCGACCTTGGCCCCTTCTCCTTCCTAGTGTGTGGTGCTTCTCGCATTTCTCTTCCCCCTCTTCTATTTTTATGCATATGTCCATATACTTATATAGTTTCTTATTCTTGGGCTCACGCATGTGTGTGTGCATGCACATACGCATGCATGCACACACAATTATTATTTATATTTGTATTCATATATTTTCTTATTTGTATATATACACATACATACATATATTTCTATATGTATGTGTATATATATACTCACTTTTATTCCTTTGTGTCATTTTATATTCATTGGTATTTATATGTTTTTGCATTTTGCTTATATTTGCCCCTCCTTTTTCGCTTTAACGAGACATTTATGTATGCTCTTATTTAATTTCTTCAATTTTTAATTATTTATTCATTCATTTATTTTCTCTTTCTTACACACACACTTATTTATTTTTATGTTTTAAGAGATATTCTTATATGCCCCTATTTAATTTTTAGTTTTTTTATATATATTTGCTCTTCTCATCTTACATATATATATTTACTTCCTTTTGATTTTATTATTTTTTACTTTTTATATATATGCATATGTATGTATATGTATATATATATACACATATATATGTAGATGTATATATACAAATGTATATGTATATGTATATATATACACATATACATGTATATGTATATATGTACACAAAGATACATATGTATATCTATATACATACATATGTGTATATATATGTATATACATATATATATATATATATATGTATATATACATACATATATATATATATACATACATATATATATGTATATATGTATATATACATATATCTATATATATGTATATATACATATATCTATATATATGTATATATACATATATCTATATATATGTATATATATCTATATGTATATATATCTATATATATGTATATATATATACATATATATACATATATATGTATATATATGTATATATATGTATATATATGTATATATATGTATATATATATATACATACATATCTATATATGTATACATATAATATACATATATATACATATATATATATAATATATATATATATGTATAATGTAATATGTATATGTATAGTATATATATATATATATATATGTATACATATATATATATATATGTATATATATATATATATATATATGTATACATATATATACATATATATATGTATATATATGTATATATGTATATATGTATACATATATACATATATATACATATATCTACATATATATATATATATATATCTATATATACCTATCTATATATATATATATATATATATATATATATATATATATGTATATATATATATATATATATATGTATATATATATATATATATATATATGTATATACATGTATGTATATATAGATATGTATATACATGTATGTATATATAGATATGTATATACATGTATGTATATATAGATATGTATATACATGTATGTATATATATATATATATATATATATATATATGTATATATATATATATGTATATATATCTATATATATATGTATGTATGTATGTATGTATGTATTTATGTATGTATGTGTGTATATATATATATATATGCATACATATTTGTACTTTTATTTTTATTTTTTATGAGTTATTCTTGTATGCTCCTATTTATTTTTTATTTTTTATATTTATTTGTTTTTTTTTATATATTTACTTATTTTTTATTTTAATTATTTTATTTTTACTTTTTGGTTTGCATGTGTGTAGATATATAAATATATATATACACACCTGACTTTGGATTTTGCTTATACTTTGGCCTTTTTATCCCTTATTATGTTTTTTGTTTGTTTATGTTTAATAATAATTTATTTCTCCAAATATCTTTATATTTATTTTAGTTTTCTCTTTTTATATATATACATATATTTGCACTTGTGTGCATTTTTATTCACTTATTATTTTTTAGTTTTATTACTTTGGTATTTATTTATTTGCACTTTCATTTATTCCCTTGCATTTGCCTTGTAGTCATGTATGCTTATTTTTCATTTTATGTTTTGTGTAGTTATTCACTTACTTATTTTCATATTTTTATTTATTTATTATTTGAAGTGATGCTTTTTTTATTTTCATTGGTGATTAGGTGAAGGTCTGGTCATCTTTTATAATTTTTTATAATTTTTTTTATATTTGTGTACCTCTCTTCTCTCTCTCCTCTTCCTTTCTCCCTCCTCTTCTTTTTTATTGTTTGCTAGATCTGCAATCTACCATCTTATGTTCCTCTTTCTCTCTTGCATCCTCATGATAGATCATGTAGTATGATCCAAAACGTTGATAACAAAAAAATCTACACAATCTAATCCAGGAACTGATATAGCATATGTATGGATTGTGGAAATCTAATAGATTCAATTTACTAATATTTTTTGGAGAAACTTGGCCTCTATTGGCCTACTAGATGATTTTTTAGTGGGCTTTTACTTGATGAAATCTAATGAATGGAATTGGAATATGGGTAGAGTAACCATGCTCTTCCCATGAAGGGAGCACACAAATTTATGTGAAGGTAATCAAACACCAAAAAAATAAATTGAGTATT
Organism: Chamaecyparis obtusa; assembly: GCA_027943335.1. Lineage (NCBI taxonomy): Eukaryota > Viridiplantae > Streptophyta > Pinopsida > Cupressales > Cupressaceae > Chamaecyparis > Chamaecyparis obtusa. Next base: position 528,851 of record BSBK01008033.1, read on the forward strand.
AAAGGCCAATGACAAGTCATTGTGGTTTTTTAAGGATGATGCAACATGGTTGTATAAATATTGCCAAATAATGATCAATAATTGAATTGTATATATTTTTTAACTATTGCAAGTAATTATAGAGACATTTTACAATGGCAATAAGAAGAATAGTGTGATGGTTTAATTGTGTTTAAAATACTCTTATCTTTTGTCAAAATTCTAATATTTCATCATAAATTTGATAATCTTTTACACATCAAAATATCTATATTAATTTTCTAAATAAGACGCAATTGCTATTTTATAATTTTAAAATATTCTTTGTCTTTATTGAAGCTATTATCTATTTTTATATTTTGTACTTATTATTTGCGTTTATTTTTATTTTTTATTTTTATTTTTATTTGTTATAGAGGAAGATCACAAGTAACTCAACACATTCCAATAACCATACACACATGACCCCCAATGTGAGGTCCTACTCCGACCCATCTTAGCTTGACTGATATTTTCACACATGGACTATCTAAATGATACACTATTTGAGATATTAGACCTTTTTTTATTATGACTTCATATCATTAGACATTATGTGATGATTTTACATGATTATATGGATGATGATGTTAGACATACCTTTATATGTTTATGTTAGATTCATGTTGATTTTATGATATAGAAAGATAATTGCATTCTAAATTCTGCATTTTGATTTACGTTATCTTATGGAATAGAAATTGAGTTAGTTATGATGTTGATTTCCTAATGAATTGGTTCTGCATTTGATTTAGGGTTACTTGTTAAAGTAAAAGTGAACTTACATGTGATGATTATGAGAATAGGATACAATATGGTTTATGTATATGTTGAAATCATGAAATGCAATTTGTCAATGCATTCGTATTTGAATGTTATTATGGTTCATGTTTCTCTTTCGATATGATTATATATGTGATGATTTCATGTGATACTGATATCTTAATCAGGTGTGCAGGATTATGACCATAGTTTTAAATGCGGAGAAACAAGGATGGATCAATGTGAAAATAGTAAAATACCAAGGTTGACTCTACGGAGAGAACAACCTCGTTGTTATGTGTTTTAAATTCGTAAATGTGATGCATGAGTGAATGTTATTTGTAAGTATTTTTAAGTGCATAATTGGATGCAAATTATATGTGTAAATGTAAATGTGTTTATCCATTTGGCATGCCATGTGTGAAATTAAGTGGTGTGATGTGTACATTTTTGTTGTGTCACTTGACACTAGTGCTTATGTGTTGGCATGCCTAAGTGGAATGTTTGACTTTATTCTACCCTTAGGTCACCTTGTGAGTCCCTAGGTGTAGCTAATTGATTAGGGAAACAAGGCATGAGTCACGTCATTTCCTATTTTTGTGAGTTAACTTCACATGGGTTTTAGAGAGGTTAAATTGAGCCCTAGGGACTGGTTAAGGTTAGTTTTAGCTACCCCAATGCATGTACATAGGTATGGGGGTCAACTTTTACCTTTTTCATCACCCAAAGCTTCCAAAAGGACTCTTAAAGAGAGCCTTCTTTGAGAGTGATGAAAATGGGGTATGGTTTCAAGATTATCCTTCTCCCCATTTCTTGGTTTCCTCTCATTCCTTAGTTGGAGACAAGTGGTAAGAAATATAGAACCAAGAAATCGACTTCACCTTGGGATGGGGTAGAGAAGAAAGCAATGTCTTGCTATTAGAAAAAAATGTGGGATGAGATAAAAACACTTCATACATTTTGGTTTTGAGGAGAATTCATCTTGGTAGATTAGGAGGCTTATAGAGGGAACGAGGAAAGGAATTAAGAGAAGGAAAAAGCTAGGAAGGAAAATTGAGCTCATCATCAAATTTATCTTGCCATAGTTTCTTGGAGGAAAGGTTGGTGCACCTATCATGAAAGGAAAACTTGTCTTGTGAAATTTGTTTTAGTTATGTAAATTCATGTTGTAAGTGTAATGTGTTGAATTCAAAATTGTTTCATGAAGTTTCTTTTGCTTGTTTTTCTTTGGATTGTTTATGAGTGATATGGGAGTGTAAGACTATACTCATCCTTGGGGGGATTTGAGAGTCTTGAGGGTGAAGGGGTTAGTTGGGAATTTTTTCATTGTGTGTAGTCTTTCCTCTTGGAGGAAGGGAATTAGAAACATGGATGTATGGGCATCCATGTAGCCTACTTGTTCTTCATGTTGGGGGTCATAAGGGAAGTTTTTTTGTGCTTTATGAGATGAGCAAGTTGGTTTTGAGACCAGCCTTTTGAAGGCATGTTTTGGAAAAGGAAAAAGAATTGTTGTTTGATTAAGTATGGCTTCTCCATTGGAATTATTTTCACCTTCACCCATTATTGGATCTAATGTGATCCTTTATGCAAACCTTCGAAATGGGAGTTTATATTGTAAAGATTTCATTTTGTTCAAGTTTAGTTGGTGTGTATGAGTATGTTTGTTACCTATCATACCTTGTTTCCCCTAGCTCAGGGGTGGCCTTGTAAAAGCCTTGGTTGGGAGGTGAGCCTCCATGCTCATGTATGACATGTTTTGTTTGCAAGTTTGCATGGAAGCACGTTAGAAAAGAAAAGCTCAAATCTAAAGTTGATATTAAACATGGAGAGATATTGTGTAGTTTGATCAAAAGGGTTGTGTGTAATATAATTTCCATTTGTTAAACTCCAAAGTAAAGTGAAGAATTTCTTGTAATGAATTTATGTCTTGAGACTCTAGAAATTAAAAATAGAAAAAAAGTATTACTCTCAATTTAAATGAATTAGTTTGAAATTAAAATTTAATACAAGTGTAAAAGAAAGTGGACTAGTTTAAATGTGATGTTATTTTTTGGCTTTTTTTGTTGCTTCATGGATGTATTATACGCTAAATAAATGGGAGCATTTATATTAATACTTCTTGCAAAAAAAAAATTATTTTAATATTCTATTTATCTTTTATGTTTGACAACTAGTATAAATATTATTACTTTCATAATTTTAGAAATTCAAGGTAAACAATGAGTAAAAAGTAACTTGGTTATCTAATTTGCCCTTTTAGACAAATAAGTCCATGTTAAGAATTTAACTTCCTTAAGCATTGTTGTGCATGATCAATTTTTCCATATACAATGAGAACCTTCTGAATTTCTTTTGCAAATTAAAAAAAATGGGATATTTCAGTTTATATAATAATCTGTTCTATTTTAAATTTTAACGAAATACTTTCCATCCAAATGCTCAATGAAATAGCTGGAGGTTCACTTATCTCTTATTACATATACATTTTCAAATGTATATAGAAACATAATTTTAAGATAAATTAGTTTAATCTATTTATATATAAATCCATTATATATATATATATATATATATATATGTATATATATATATATATATATATATATATATATATATATATATATATATATATATATATATATATATATATATATATATATATATATATATATATATATATATATATATATATATAT